>BQNB010010834.1:61079-82937 GCA_026074375.1 Tanacetum coccineum | reverse complement strand
ATTGAATTTTGAAGCAGTAGTTGAACAAAGTAACTACTAACCATGGCCCAACTAGCATTATGTGGTCGCACATGCCACATGTAGTCCACCTACAAATCAATGTGCTTTTAACGGAAACAGAATAAGATACAATATAATCAGTCAATGGTTTAGATAAAAACATTGTAAAATTGATCGTTTAGAGTTCACTTACTTTATCTAAGAGCCGTCCCTGCTTAGTAGGGTCTAAACATACTAATGACTCCCAAAATGGTCGCTCTACATAGACCTCTACGGACCACGGAAACCTAAATCGAAGTCGGCCAAATTTACCAAGATATAAGACCAGATCTTCGCTGATCCAAATATGTTTGATCGCGCTGTTAATTCGTGAAAGATCATGCAAATCAATTTAAACTATATCAAGAACATACGTAAATCTCTAATATGATGAAGTAATTTTGGATAAATATAATAATTCACACCTCAACCCAAGGTTTAACAGTCTTTAAGAATGCGGTCATATCTCGATCAACTACTCCAAAACATTTATTTTTCTTATCAAACTTCCTACAAACTTGAACCCAACTATCGTTTCTAACACCTACAGATCCACATCTCTTCTTAGGATCGCAGTGAGCCATTGCTTGTTTCATATGATTAGAGTTTATAAATGCATATGACCTTTTCCTATAATCCTCGTCCCACCTTTTCTTAACTTGAAGTTCACACTCTTGTTCTAGCTTCAACCTTTATTGATATTCCAGTCTAATCCTTTTCTCCTCTTCAAATAGTTTCTCTTCTTCTAGAAACAACCTTTCTTCCTCTAATAAACGCCTCATAAATTCCTTTTCAAGTAGGAAATCCTACGTTTGTTCAACATATTGTCAAAATCATCTAGGGTTGAACAAAAACATACGTAGCTTTTAAAAATAAAACCAGTGTGATATACCTCATGACACACTTCTTCGGTATCATCATCTGACTGTGTCCCTACACTAGCAATAAAGGAAGACTCAACTAATTCAAGGAATGCATGATTTAGTTCTTCACAAAATTCAATGCTAAGACCCGAATAGTCATCAATAAACTCCAATTTTTGTACGACATCACTGTTTCTTTCTCGACCAAGAACCTGAAACGTTTATTTAGTTGTTACTAATTTTTTATATTATATGTTGATTTTATAAGTATATAATTTACAAATAGGAAGAAAGAACCTGTATAATAGCCTCAAGTTTGAAAATACGAGAATTTAACTCCTTAATAATACAATCCTTGACACTGCTTATCTTGCTCCTAGGAACGTTACTAATCGGCGTACTTATAAGTCCACATAACCTGTTACGTTTACGGCTATCAGACACCTTTTGGAGATACGCATAAAAAAGATTAGGTTTTTTTATAGGCGTTCTTGGTATGTAAACTTGAAGAAAATCAAGCGTACTTGTCCACCATTCACATTTGTTCTCGGCTAAACTAGGTCTAAGCTCATATATGGGATTCAATTCCTACAACATCCCATAAAGGTGTTATCAGTTTTTATTTTACAATCATAAGCAATTTTTACAAACTGTAAGATGTAATCGTACCTTACAAAATAGGGTGCCATAATCTCCTCTTAAAAAATTGCCTTTTTTGACCAACTGATACCTCTTGGAATAGCTTCAGCCAATTTATTCCACCAATGGTTGCTCATTTCAAAGGACTCCAAAATCCAAACCTTGAATGACCAAACAAAACCACCCAATATATATGTAGGAACATATTTCCTGGATTTATGCAATCCTTTAAGGTGCTCACTCTTGTGGTTATCTACTACATTCATAATTTCGTCATACAACTACATCCATATACGCTCACCCCATGGAAACGCATTCCATGCTTCTAAACTTTCAACCAGTCTCATAAGTGTGTCATCAACTTCCTTAACCATCAATTTACCCATAAAGATAACCTCTAAGCATAACAAAAGACAAACGTGAATAGCATCTTCGTTACATAGTTGGCTAAAGTACTCCTCATCCTCAATAACACCAACTAAATCTAAGCTTGTTATACTTAAACCTACCCTATGAGGGAACACCCTTTCTTTAAATTTCATGTCACCATTACTATAGCTGCTGAAACTAACTGCACCAAATCTAAAACACGTGATAAGACAAACTTCCCTACTACCAAAATGTAGCCCACGTCTATTAACATAATATGTTAAAGGCATATCATAATGAGCATCATTAACCCGACATTGTTTTTGTAGCATATAATCAATCATATGTGATTCATGATCAAAATAGGCTAAATCTAACCATCTGCCAAAACAGGTTGTCCTAAATATCTTCCTTCGATTATAGTCCATTTTTCCTTTGATAATCTTAAAGTACTTCAATTTACTTCTTATAATTACTTTTGCTTCATAATCCTAAATTAAAATTAAAATGAAATAATAAACTACAACAATAATGCATACATAAGGTATTAGATTTAACAAAACATTCATAGATGAAGTTAAATAAACAACGATAATTATACATAACACAACATTAGGAATCCTGCATAGACAAGCACTAACTTAAAGACATCATAGATTAAACATTAGACAACTAAACTTAAAAACAACAACTTAAACATCATGAAAGAAGCTTGAAAAGAGAGCACACAAGACCATAGCTATCCAACAGATTAAATTATGGAGTGCTAAGTTGAACCATATAGGAAATCTTTTTTAGGACCTTGATTTGGATGTGACTGACGCTAGCCATTAAACACCTTATTTTGGCAAGATCAAAATCATTCATTTCCCTCAACAACTTAGCACTATCATAAGCCATTGTGCATGGACAGTGATCAAGCTTGCCAATGAGAATTTCCCTCTCACTAACACGTATAGACAAGTTCTCAGCAATCATGTTCATATTATTAGTAGTGATCAAGTCTTTTTGGTTCTCACTTTCAAACAGGAGAATCATCATGTCTTTGAGGTTGTTAGACTTAGCAATGGCAGATAGTTCTAAAAGAGTAGACATTTTTTAGTTACAAAGTGTTATGGAAAGGATGGTTGGTTAGGGTATGAAAGTTAACCTAATATGCAGTTCTTATATAGGCAAAAAGAATAACTATAAATGAATGTCAATTCAATGTGGTTGGAAAGTATGGCAAGTACAAACAAGATTTTTAATACCCCATTTAGAAAGAAAACTTCATTAAAGTCCTTCTGGTTAGCAGCATATTTTTAGGAGAGGGAGGTGTTTTGTCTTATTAACTCATTATATACATATATATTACTTAGACCATGAAATCATAAGGGACAAAGTTGTTCAATTATTGATGTAAACATAGTTCAGGTGAATATTGTTTTATGCATGTCAAAAAAACTAACATCTTAGTTCAAATCATAAAACAAAAATACTGTGATTTCAATAACTTGTGTATAACATTTTAAAAATTGCAAAACATGTTTTCATAATTCATTCAAAACCCAAAAAATTAAATGTCCTTTATAAGTTGCATAAGATTGAAACCTAACCAAATTTAAGGTATTAACTATCCTGACATTTTGGCATACACGCACAACTTGCAAAACTAATTATAAAATATTGATACAGTATATTTGGGTCATGTCATAATTCAATACTAACACAGAGCAATTAAAGGATTTTATGGTATACTTTGCAAGTCGCATAATATTTGAAATTACCCAATACTACTTCTGTCAAATCATAGTTATTGCAAATTTCCAGAAAGTGTAAAACAATATCAAATTCAGTATATATACTTATTACAAAATGTGAAAAAGAATATCAAAGGCTCTTACCTTATCCCACAACATGGTTTGAACGATGATTTAAATGGGGAGATCTGGAACAATGTTTCAAACCTAACCCAGCCAATTGGATGTTCTTTGGTACAATTAAATATCGAATACATGTACTATCACTTCAAAAACAGTTGATCCATAATACTAGATCCCTAAACACCAATCAATAACCTATTGAATCTAATATAATGAACACGATATCTAGGGATATAACCCGTGATACGGTTTGATTATTATGGTAATATGTGTGTGTGTTTTTATGGTGTCACAGATTATGTGCTCATGTGTGTGTTTTGTGATATGTGTTTGAATAGGGTGTGTGTGTTTATGGTGTCACAGATTATGTGATTAGTGTTACAATGTTTAATCACATTAAGATTTATCATTAATCATTATAATTAAAATTTAAATATATTAAAAATAAAATCAAATCACTATCAAATCACTTGTACCTATTTTACTATTCAATATTGTACAAGTCGCATAAAAACAAGACTAAGTTGCATAAAGTTAAAAATTATTCCAAAAAGTAAAAAAACAAAGTCGCATAATAATAATAAAAATGTCGCATAAAAATTTGCCTGCAAAATACTTACACATTTGTACTTGAAATAGTACATCAAGTGATAAGGAAAAGGGGTATTTGGTCATTTCACACATGGTTGCATACGTCACATAAGTCGTTTAGGTTGCATAGGGCAATTAAGGAAAACCCAAATAGTTGAGGGCATTTTGGCAAAGAAGAGACTATTTGAGGGCAATTCAAGAATTTTCCCTATTTACTTTATCATTTGCCTTAGAATTGTTATATTTCTTTAATAGTATAGAAATGTTGATTAGTTCAACAGTGGTGGGCTAACAGAAATCAAGTTACCTAAATATTCTTCTTTTCCTTATATTTATACTTCAGACCGAAAAGACAAATTAGATGCGATAATAAATGCAAGACTATGTTATTGTATGTTGTTAAAACAAGGTTTAAAACCCGCGCTTCGCTGTGACGTGTGTTTTATTGTCGTTCGTGTATAAATTTGTGTCGTTTGAAGAAGCTAATACTGGAAGCATAGAAAAAATATAATCATGTCTATAAAAATGGAACCAAAACTTGGTATTTAAGGTATGCTACACCATATAAACATGTACTTACATACTAACACGTTTAATGATTTGAATAATGTCTGCCTAAGGTGTTCCTCTAATATCATGTGTGTTGTGAGGGTGTAAACTGCATCATGGTTTTGGGGTTCTCCCATTTGTGCAGGAAATGTGTGCCTGATGCTGATGAATTGGTGACTGAACCACTGCAGCAAACTCCTACTCCAAGAGTTGAGTAGAGGTTCTTTTCCTTCTTTTTAGTGTTCTTTGATAATTTGAGTATGCCTAAATCTGATATGACCTATATATCCTCTAGCTTGGCATCCTTTAACAATGGATCTTCTACCTATCAAATATAAACATGTATCAGACATTGTTTGGCTATTCTTGCCCTAACCTTCATTTCAAAAGGCATCTAACATTTTACACGCTTCCCATATGGTAGCTATATATAAAATCAGTTCTTTTGGTGGTTCACTTTGTTAGTTTTAACTAAATTTCAAATCCTTTTAGCGGGAATTGTTAGATAATAAAACATTCTGGATCATGATTGATGATAATGAGTCTTTTTAAATTTGGAATGAAGATAATGTAAATAATTAAATTAAAGTAAAACCAACATTGGCTATAATTAGTTTAGTACATTTTATTGAAATTTATCTTTTAGCCATAGCAGATTAACCCAAACAGGCTGACCCATTTTGACCCGAAAAAAAAATATTTTTATTTTTGAAATGACTTGCTTTGATCGAAAATTTTTTTACATGTTCTCGACCCAATCTGTTATTGTTAACTGGGATTTGTCAGCTTACTATTTCTAGGGGCTGAAACAGAAATTGAAAAATCCATTTTGATTTGGAGTTTAATGTAAAATCTATACCTTTCACCTCAGCTTTTCTTTTTCTTCATAATTCTCCAAAGTTCGGATCTTCACCTCTTTCTGCTTGAGTGTACGAATCAACAAACAAAAAGCATGATCTCATACCACGTTTAATAATACCATGCATAATTCTGGATTTTGTAAACTGAGCACATTATAGGGCTGGTATATTAGTAGATGTGGCAACTTGGTTACTTATGAATGAGTTGGTTCAGTTGTGTGTTATTCTATATTTTCAATCAATTTATTGTGTTGCGTCCTAAGTTTTTAACTCTAGCTTAGTTACCTTTTTTTCCAACTCTTGTTTATAATAAGAGTATTAACAATTTATTGAACACATTGCAGGCATCATCCTAATCACCACCAATGATTACTATTTAAGAATTACTACTTTATTAATCACTACTAATGATCACTACTAATGTCCTAAGCTGCTAATTGTCTTATAACGTTCCTACTATCATAACATTTAGTCCTACTAAATTGTGCAGGATATACTCTTACATGTATCAAGTATGCATACTACTTTTTGATATAAAATATATGCAGTTAAATGTAGCAGGCATGATTCGCTTTGTTGTACATATGATTCATCCAGTCACATAGTCTTCAGGCCTTTGTATCCACTTTTATAACTCTTTAGTATTTATTAAAGGTTAAAGATATTGTAGTTTTATGGTTATATCGGGGAAATATCAAAAAGTTGAGCAGTTAAGAATAACTCACTATCATTTCTTCGACTTCGTAAATTTATCAAACCCGCTCTGATATACATTATTTGTCCTTACTAATAGTTGTGTGTCATGCAGCTTCCAAATCATCACCGGATCCGTAGTTGTGTTCTCTTTAGCATCCATGTTGCTGACATACGTTGTAACATCACATTATATGTCAGCTTACCTTTAATACTCCTATTTAACCTTGAAATTTATAAAAAACAAACATTGCTAAAGCATAAGATTTAAGGCCTTACGATTAGCATCACATTCAGGCATGCAGACAAATTTGAAATACTTTTGATACCACCTCCGATAAGGTTCTATTTCATTGCAGCTGTGATGTTGCTAATGCCATTGATGAGTTGCAAGAGGCACGTAAAGAGTTGATTGAAGTAAGTGAGTCCGATATATCGGGGTCTAATTCAATTTTTGTCTGTAGGTTGTGCATTTCTAATAGTGCCAGGATTTTAGTGTATTGATAACAGAAAAGACAGGTGTTGTTTATTAGTAGGATGAATGAATACATATACATGGTAGTTTTGCTGATCAACTTCTAGCAAGACCGCTAGAGGGAAACGGTGCCGTGTTTTTTCTTGTTCTTCGTCCTCGTGTCATTGGCTCTGAATATCCAAGATTAGGGTCGGATCAGTTATTTGTGCGTGACCGGGTAGATCACATGCCGACCCATACAACACCGATGGTATTTCGGCTAAGCATTCCTACGACTGTTAATGTAAAGGTAGCCATTTACCGATGCAACGAACATTATAACTAATTATGGATATATATTAAAATATATACATTCTGACCAAAAAATATGGCCAAGAGCAGTAGACGACCTCATTGCAGCCCGTTTTGTTGTTGTCGTTTCTTTCTACCAATCATAGAATTATAACATAATTTAATTTATTTTGAACATTTTAGAAAATAAAGAAAATAAAATAAAACAAAGTGAAATCATACCTCAACCATAGAGTAGTAATTGACCTAGAATGGTTCGAGTAGCATCACCAATATACTTCAACATATGAGGAACCTTCATTCTGCCAAGATATGATTCACCAAATAGAAAAGATAAGCATTCTTCCTTTTTATACCATGTATTACTTTAATATTCAATAAATTAAAATCCTATTCGCCTGTTTGGTATGGTGTTGTGGTGAGAATCTAATAAGTGACTGAAAAATTCAGTTAAAAGTGCAATGCCAAACACCCTGTATATTTTTGGCCGCTGTGAATGCTTATGCAGTTTCGAATGGGCTTAAACATCCTAAATAAGCTGTTAGCATTTATGTTTGTGCAAACGATCTGTGTTTATTGTCATTATTAGGGGGTATTATAAGTATCTAGCTAGCACGCAAAAGATATCATCATATAAGTATGCCAGTAGTCGAAATGATACAACCTTGAAATGCCATACCACATTAGCAAAAAAAATTTATTTGACTTTATGTCTAATGTCGAGTGTGTACACTGCTTATTCTAGCTTTGGCGTTCTTTTTTTAATGGGTTTGTCTAGAATCACTGATATGATAATAGCACCTGTTTGGAATGGTTTTGTTTTTTTTTTTTTTTTTTTCTCCCCCTCTGGTGAAATATGATAAGTGATTGTAAATTTGGTTAAAAGTGCATGCCAAACACCCTTTTAAATTTGTTGACAATATGTGCAAGCCTTGCAGAAGTTTAGAATGGGCTAAGGCAATCCCAAACAGCATATAATTGGTTTTTTCTTTTGTGAAACTCATATATTATAACTATTAGTAGCTAAAGAAGGATAAGTAAAGTTACCCTTAGACATTGTAAATGCTTTTTTGGCTTGATTTTCTGGAAACTAAAGTCGTCGTTCCAAAGCATCAAAACTGCATCAGCACGCCGAGCTAGCATTCACCATCACCTAACTCGTTCAAACAGCGACAATCGACAAAGAGGGTAAGTATGAGGCTCAGATGGTTCACTAATCAAGAAAAGGAGGATACGCCCTACCATGGCTGCAAACCGAATAGGTTACCCCGCCAAGTTTCAGACAATCTCAGCTTTAACTGAACCCATGTAAACTCATTACAGCCTCGTGAACAGTGATTGCACAACGTCATACATATAGCCCAATCAAAAAACGCAATAAAAAAAGATTACAATTTAACTCAACATGATCAATAACAAAGGGTTAAATGCGATACTATCATGATAATAAGCTGCCATGAGATAATCTAAGCAAGCGTAACCAAATGCATCTGAGTGTCACATCACAACATCGCATATTTTTGTACATTATATACAATATATAATAACAGGTCACCAACACGACGTCGTATTTTGGTTCTTTGCTGTTTTTACAGAAAACAGTGCCATGGCTGCAAGCTTATTAAGCTTGCCTCACCAGAAGGTCAAGCCAAGTCGAGCCTGACCTGTGCAAATATTGTTTTCTGACCCACTAAACACGTATCATTTATAGTTCATACGTGTTCTTCTCTCCATCCTCAAAAGAACCCAAAACACACACACAAAACACCGTAATCCAAACGGATACCATTCTTATCTGTCATTTTTCAAATACGTGTCTATCGGGTCATAAACAATAAATATGTCCTTTAACCCACTCCCGATTTTATTAAAAAATATATCTGGTTAAGCCCGGGTTGGATTGCATTAGAAGTCTTACCTGAGTGAGCCTGATAATTGTAAGGTTTTATAATTATAATTTACCCATAAATTCTAGATTCAGTAAACACAATCAAGCCCAAGGCTCTCAATGTTACAGCCAAGGAACAATGCAAATAGTGTCGCTTAAAACAACCCATTTTCATGGTTGCGTTTAATAACTGTAGTTTATACACATTGTTAGGTATAAACATAAGCAAAGCGTGCTATAAACGCAACCCATGGGAGCAAATTTAGACCAGAAACAATAAATATAGGGGGGGATACGTGTCATCGATATGATTAAATGAGAAACCCAGGAAAAAATAAGTAGGGTTAGGTTTTGCATTAACTGCATTTAAGGCTGCCTCAGGGAAACAATCTTCCCTATTCATATATAAAATTGACAAACGAGGGTAAGTATGAGGCTAAGATAGGGTACTAATCGGAGGGAAAAAGAGGTTACGCCTGATGGCTGCAAAACGGAATGGTTGCACGCCAAGTTTTGGACAATCTCAGCTTTAAACGGAACCGTGTAAAACTATCATAAGCCGCGATGAACAGTGATTGCACAGCGTCATACGTATAGCCCAATCAAGAAAGGCAATAAAAAGGATTATAATTTCACTCAACATGATCAATAACAAAGAGTTAAATGGGACACTATCATGATAAAAAGCTGCCATAAGATAATCTAAGCAAGCGTATCCAAATGCAACTGAGCGTCGCATCACAACATCTCATATTTTTGTACATTATCTAAAATATACAATAACAGGTCACCAACACGACGTCGTATTTTGGTTCTTTGCTGTTTTCACAGAAAACGGCGCCATGGCTGCAAGCTTATTAAGCTTGCCTGCCGGATCTTACCTGGGTGCGCCTGATAATTGTAAGGTTTTATAATTATAATTTACCTAAAAATTCTAGATTCAGTAAACGCAATCAAGCCCAAGGCTCTCGAGGTTACAACCAAGGAGCAATGCAAATAGCGTCGCTTAAAACAACCTAATTTCATGGTTGCGTTTAATAACCGCAGTTTATACACATTGTTAGGTATAAACATAAGCAAAGCGTGCTGTAAAGGCAACCCATGGGCCCATGGGTACA
This sequence comes from Tanacetum coccineum, assembly GCA_026074375.1. Taxonomy (NCBI): domain Eukaryota; kingdom Viridiplantae; phylum Streptophyta; class Magnoliopsida; order Asterales; family Asteraceae; genus Tanacetum; species Tanacetum coccineum. The sequence goes on along the minus strand of BQNB010010834.1, from coordinate 72,700 downwards.
AATTTAATCATTTTCCCTGCCATAGCTACAAATGTAATTATTTGCCTCGCCATGGCTGCAAATGTAATAATTTTAAACCTTTTCAGCAAATTAAACACAAACATGCCCAAAACCCCTAAATGCAATTACAGCTTAAAACACTCGCCCCGCCATGAAGCAAATAATATCACCTTAAAAAACATGAATGATACAGGTGCCAAACATCCAAATAATCGCGAGAACACTCGGAAAGTAACTTTGGAGAACATTTAACAGCAAATGGCATCAGCCTCCAAATAGTAAAACCTCCAAATAGTAACTGCTGATAAGCACATAAGCACTGCATAATATTAAAAAATCATCAAACGAAACATGAATACATACTTTAAAACCCGAAATTTACAAAATCCTCAAACTCCCACAAACCCTAATTATATATGTATAAGAAATAAGATTGAATTACCTTTTGTGTTTCTGGAATTTCTTTAATAAAAACAACATAGGAGATGCTTATAACTCCCCATCTTGTTTCTCACAATATTGATTCCATTATCAAATCATGTCTCAAGATTAGAATCATCCTTCAATTAAGAAAAAAATGAGATGGTCTGGAACCATACAATTATAAAACCCTACAACCATTAGGCGCGCCACTGTAAATTTTTTGGGTGAGATTTGAAGATGAAGTGTTATGTGTGTGTTTTTTTTGGGTTGTTTTGAGGATGAAGAGATTTGATGGAGAGAAAACACGTATAATGATACGTGTTGGATACGTGTAATCGATATGATTAAATGAGAAACCCAGGAAAAAACGGGTCGGGTTGGGTTTTGGTGGGTTTTGCATTGACTGCATTTAAGGCTGCCTCAGGAAACAATCTTCCCTTTTAATATAAAGGTATAATGTGTCAAGTAGTTTTTAAATATCAGCAACCAGCTAGAAGGTGTAGTTTAACGGATATTTAAATTCAACTTCAAACAGATTATTGTTATACTTCTTTTCAACGACAACGAATCAAATGTAATTTAGTATATTAAACCTTTTTGCTAGATTTTAAACCTTTTTGCTAGATTTTACTGGAAACGAACTGAGGAAACTGACTAATTTCGAAACTATAGCACTATAGAACGAACTGACAGACTAATTTCGAAACAACATGGATATATAAAATCTGAACTCCATAATGTTATGATTCACAAACCAAGAGGAACTATGTAGCTATAGGAGTTAGAAGCTCATAATAGATTCGCTAAAATTGCTTTATTTATATGTAGCTCCCTGTTCAAGTTACCATACATTTATTACATCCGATTTTCATTGTGTTTGTCGTTCGATCTTGATTCAGGATTTTGTACTGATCGAACGTGCCAGATTAATTAGATGGACTTTTATAGATAATTTTCTTTTGAAGTTTGATATTATAAGGTTAAAAAATATATGGTTAATTAACCACTCAAGAGTGGCCTGCTGGTAAAAGGGTTTGTGGCTATCACTCTAAAATGTGTGAGGTCTCAAGTTTAATTTCTGTTAGGTGCAAACCATCTTGAAGTGGCCACGCTAACCTCTTGAAAAAGGAGGGCTTTACCTGGTTTAAGTCTGTGTGGCGGTGGGTTCAAACCTCGTGGATTGTTCGGCCAATGTGTCAGAAACCATGGTTACCAATGTGTGTGTATATATATATATATATTTGAACGGCAAATGGAATTTTATTAAAAAAGGGCTAGAAAGAAACTAGCAGACGAAATACACGCAAAAACGATCCAACCTGTGGTTTATGTGATATCACATATTAGTCCTTTCATTTTTCAAAATATATATTTTTCAACTTTCTAATTAAAGCGTTAAATTATTTTATTTAAATTTATGTAAGAAATATATAAAATTTTTCGGTAAATTTTTTATTTCTTTGAAATGTTTTAAAAAAAAAAATTTCTCGAAATGTTTTAAAAAAAATTCGAATTTTTTTTAAAAAAAATTTCTACGAAATGTTTTAAATTTAAGTAAAAAAATTCGGAGATTTTTCTCACACAGTTCTCGAAATTTTTTTTTTTAAATTATTTAAGAATATTTAAAATATTCGGTAAAAAACTTTTTTGAAATGTTTTAAAAGGAAAAATTTCTCAGAAATGTTTTTAAAAAAAAATTCTGGGAATTTTTTAAAAAAAATTTCTCGAAATTGCGTTTAAAATTTAATTAAAAAATTCGAAATTTTTTTTAAAAAATTGAAATTTTTTTAAAAAAATGTTCTCGAAATTTTTGTTTTTTTAAATTTATGTAAAAGCATAATTTAAAAATATTCGGTCTAAAAAATATTTTTGAAATGTTTTAAAAAAAAATTTCTCGAAATGTTTTAAATTTATGTAAAAAAAATTCGAATTTTTTGTTTTAAAAAATTCTTCTCTTCTTTCTCTCGAAATTTTTTTTTAAATTTATGTACAAAATATTTAAAATTTCCGGTAAAAAATTAGTTTTAGAAATGTTTTTAAAAAAAAATTCTTACGAAATGTTTTAAAAAAAATATCGATTTTTTTTAAAAATAGATCTCGAAAATGTTTTGAAATTTTATGTAAAACAAAATTCGAATTTTTTTAAAAAAAAAATTTCGTCGAAATTAACTGTTAACAGGGACCATTTCTGAAACACAAGAACCACATGATCATTGTCTGAACAAGCACGAGGGTATTTATGTCATTTATACCAACTAAACCAACAATTAACGGTCAAACAAACGGAAAATGTTGGTCCAAGGGACTAAACCCGATACGGGTGAAAATGTTGGGGACAGGATCCCGGAAATAAAAAAGTTTAGGGACCTTTATTCGTTAAACCCACAGACCACAGGGACCATTTAAACAATTTAACTCTTCTTCTGTTAAGATGCAAACAAAGTGGCCCCGGCCAACCCTCCTTAAAAACAGGGCTTTACCTGTGTTTAAGTCTTTGTGGTGGTGGGTTCAAACCCTCGTTGATTATTCCGGAACCAAAGTGTACGAAAACACAAGGGTTAACCACAATATATATATATAGTATCATATGATATATTAAATATATGTATATTAAATATGTAAAAGTATATATGTAATTTATATATGTAATGTATATATAATATATATTATATATAGATTGGATAAAGATCAAATAAAAAAACAAATATTCGTGAGAAAAATAAAAAAATTTATTTTTTTAAAGAATTCTCAAAAAAATTCTGAAAAAATTCCTCAAGCACGTGTATGTTAGGTGCATGAAAAAGTTGTAAAGGAAGTTTTTCTAAAAGTGATAGTTTTTGACGAAAAATAAAAATTATGAAAAAAAACGTTTGTCATTAAAATCGGTTTTTTGTGCATCAAAATTCATTTTTGTATCCCACCATCTTTGACTTTTTTGCAATCAAAATTTTATTGGGCGGCATCAAACTATAACAAGTCGGAAAATTTGTGCATCAAATTTTATTTTTTGGCGCAATAAAATAACGTATAAAAAACTCAAAATTAAGAAAACTTTTTACAAAAGTTTTATGACACCAACATACCTGATTTAAGTTAATTTTTATAGATGAATTTTTCGAGAACTTTTTGAAAAAAGAATTTCTTTTTATCCTTCTCGCGAATATTTGTCTTTTTATTTTACCCTTCCCACTATAATATAATATATATATAGAGAATCCGTGAGAAGATAAAATAAAAATAAGAAATGTGATGAAGTGACTAAAACCACACATTTGAGATGCAACGACTTGCATTAGATGCATTTCTATTTATTTAGATGCACCATTTTGAGTTTCTGAAAGTTAACTTTGATTTTAGATGTTGCAAAAGACTGACATAGGTTTAGAATAGAACAAAATTAACATAGATTAGATAACCAAGATATTAAGTAAATTGATAGATTTAACCTCGCTTCAAGTGTTCGACACCCTACTTACCACGAAACTACTACCGATCGGGTACACTGTCCGTTAAAGTGTTGTTTTTGGTTTAGTCGTCAAAATATAAATATAAAACTTAAATCATAAAAATATACATCACACAATGACACATCATGCACCAATGGCATTCCTAAAGGTGTTTACCCCTACTTCGTCATAGATACCACCAGTGGGGGTTGAGAAGAAAACCTTAGAGTTTTCAAGAGCTTTAGCTGAGTACCAAAACTCAGCTAGGTATTCCTTATACATGTTTGGAGATCTGGTGAATGGTTTTCTAAGACAACATTTGGAAATGAAAAATCAGAAACACATTTGAAGTGATCTTTGTTATTATGTTCTGGGTATAGAAGAGCAACCTCATTGTTTGTGTTGATGATGATATCTTCAAGGTTGAAGCCTACTTGTTTAGAAACAATAAAGGGTTGTTCTTGTTGTGGAGGATTTTGTTCTTGGTTTGCCATTTGATGTGATTAGGGTTTTGATGATTTGATTTGTTTTGGATTATGAGTGTGTGTGTTTTTAATGAGTTTGATATGTGTTTGTGAGAAAATGAGTTGTGATAGGTGTGGTGGATTATATGATTTGAGAATTTTTCACTTTTATCTTTGACAATTTGATAACTGCCATTTGTAAGTTATGAGTTGGTGAAACAAATCTAGGGTTTATGAAGTTATGGGAATGTTTAGGGTTTGTTTTCAGCGTGTGCTAAACTTTGTATTAAATGAAAGTCAGCAAAGCATGCATCTGACACCTAGAACTCTCTCTCTCTCTCTCTCTCTCTCTCTCTCTCTATATATATATATATATATATATATATATATAGAGAGAGAGAGAGAGAGAGAGTTAGGATCAAATAAGAAGTTTTCTTAAAATAAGAAGGATAAGAAGTAACTATAACCGCATATCCGAGATGCACCGACTTAAATTAGATGCATCTCTATAATCTTAGATGCATTATAACGCATCATAATGTGTTTTCTAGCTTTTAATTAGATGCATATACGTATATTAGATGCATTTTATTTTTTTGTTCCTCTGCATGTGCCGAAATCATCAAAATTAATTTGCACCATCTACACATCAAGTTAACGTTCGAAACTCAAAATGGTGCATCTAAATGAATAGAAATGCATCTAATGCAAGTCGTTGCATCTCAAATATGTGATCACTTCTCACCACTTCTTATTTTAATTTACTTCTCACTGGATCCCTACTATATATATAGAAATGCATCTAATGCAAGTCGTTGCATCTCAAATATGTGATCACTTCTCACCACTTCTTATTTTAATTTACTTCTCAATTAAAGTATAGTGAGAAGTATTCCAAGAGGGTTTTTTTTAAAGATTACTTTTATCCAAAGTAAAATTCAAAACCTTTCCGGGTCGTATCCCGACGAGGTGTGAATTGAAAATCGGTTAAGTTCGTGATCGCGTGATTGAATAATCAAGATTAGATTTGGATTCTATTTCTACAAATATAAATGCAAAAACATGTAAAGGCAAGCAATAATTAAAGTGATTGAAAATTTGACCTAAAAACGTTAACGGGAATCCTAAAAACGCGACTTAAAACCTAAACTATCAAAATTTAACCTAACAATGTTTTTTATTTTTTTATAAATCCTAAATGACTAAAAACAATTTTAGAAAAAAGAATTGTATTTTTTTAACTTTTATTTTATTTATTATGAATTAAAAACAGTTTTAATCTAAATAAAATATTAAAAATAGCAAACTAATTATTAAAAATCTAGAAAAATTAGGAAAAGTACTTTAAACTATGAAGAATCTAAGAAAAATTCAAACTGGAAAATTGGCTGAATGAATAAGCTGAAAATAAGCTAATAAGCACGAACTAGCTAAACTGGAAAGAAGGTTAAATAATAAATGGAACAATCCTATAAATGAAAAAGACCCTAGGGCAGTTGGCAGTGAGTGTGTGTGCTAAAGTGTTGGTGTGTTGAGGGAGAGGTCACAGGTTCGAACCCTGTGGTCTCCCTTTTTGTGAAACTATTTTTTTATTTTCTTTTTGAAAAACTAGGAAGATTAAGCAACAATAAGCCAGGATTCAAAAATACTCTTTTCTAAAACTCCAAAATAAGCTCAACTAAGCTTTTCAAAGACAACAGTACTAACTTTTAAGTTAGTACTGCCAAGATGGGCTTACAACTGCTATGCTTAAAGAGAACCTAATAAGTCCTTAGATAAGCTAAAAAGCTGAGTAAAACTTAACTCCTATATCTAATAAGCAACTAGAAACACGGATAGGCAAAAGCAATCAGCTGATAAGCACTTGACATCCAAATCAGTATGCTAAAATTGAGGCTCAAAAGGACTTTGACAGTTTATTTGACTACTTTTAAGCTGAGATTAAGCCTCAATAAGCTAAAACCAACACTTAAAAATTCAAAACAGTGCTAGTCTACCTTCCAATGAACACATAAAAACAGATTTTAAGAAAATTGATCAAGAAAAAATGCTGAAAAATAAGCTGATATAGAAGACTGTTTACACTAGATATTTTTGGCTTTTAGAACTTTTTGACACAACTGAATTCTAAGAACTAGGACTCAAAACTTGGTTTAAAACTTAAAAAAATAGATTAAGACTAATGAAAAATAAGCTAGGAAACAGATTATGACCAAATAAGCTAGATGTAAGCCTTTAGAAAAACAAATGCTGAAATTCAGCATATGCTTGAGCATATGCTGATGAAATTATTAGACTGAAACTAGGCTTCAAAAGATTACAAACTTTTTGACATTTGAAACTGAAGATGTAGCAATCTTTTAGAGTCTATTTGACACAAAAATCTACACTCAAATGGAAATTTTTAAAGAGCTTAACAAAATAAGCTGATAATAACACTTTTAGACTCTAGACTTTTGAAAACTCATTTAAATCCTACAAAGCTTGTTAAAACTGATGAAAACTTATATAAAACTACTTTAAAAACTAATTATAAGCTAAATGAAACTGGATTAGAAAACAATATCACACTTAGCAGTATTAACTTGTAGTTAATACTGCTAATCCAAACACTCCCTTAAACTTTTGGATTTGCATTTTTAAACTTCAAAAGGTTGAATTAAGCTCAGATTTGTAAAAACAGATAGAATATTAAGAAAATGAAGTGTAATTAAGCATAAACTAAGGACATATAAGGGCTTATTAATAAGCTAAACACAAGAGCTATATTAACTAGTAATAAGGACAGATTAATAGAAAATGCAAATGTAGACTATTTTAAGCTAACTACTGAACAAAGTAAGCTAAAATAGAACTGAATAAGCAATACTAAGCATTAATAAGCAATCTATAAGCACAGGACAAGCAGTAATAAGCAAATGCAAAAATTAAGCAATAAAGAAGAGAAAATGATATTGAAGTGTACCTTGATCCCAGCTAAACAGGGATCAATAAGCTCTCAAGGAGCTTAGATCTTACAAGCTCCAGCTTATCAAAGATAAGCTGGTGAGGTCTATAAGCCCTTCCACAATTGGCTTATCATCCATTAAGCTGAGGTATATTTAGGGGAGAGATTTGAGTGAAATAACAACTCAGTTAAGCTTTAAGAGCTTAACTGATGTACTAGCTAGCTTATTAGTTACTAAGGGCTTATTAGAGCTTATTAGAGTATAAATGAGCTTATTCAAACCATAATTACATTAAAGAAAACTTGAATTAAAACATGAATTAAATGAAAACAGAATTTTATTGAAATAAAAAGTAAGTTACAAGCTTAAGGAAAGGAAAATACATCAATTTTAAATAATAAGCTAAACAATAAGCTAAATTACTAATTTAAGCTAATTCCTACTCTAGATGCCGAATTCTGTGTGTGAGGCCCTCCTTTTATAGGAGTGAGAAGAACCTTCTAGCCTCTTAGACGGTCCTCAATCCTCTAATCATGGCCCTTCAATCAAACCGCCTCCAAATCACATCATCTCATCCGTTGGATCTTGTGCCACGTCCAATTGACCAATGATATTGCTGGGGATTGCTAGCGTGGATAAGTAAGGTGTCAGAGGTGTCAGAAATATGCTTTTAGAAGGACGGGAGTACGTGTACTTGGCTTGATTTACCTTGCTCTGTCCATGGTTGTGCAAGGTGAATATATAGGGAAATACGATGGTGAATAGTAACTTTGACCCGTCCCTTTTTAGTGTTTGACTTGGACTGTTTATAAGGGTGAGTGGATTGGGCTTTTAGATTTAATTTTGGGCCAGGATTAGGTATTAGGATTATGGATATGGACTTAAGGTTTTAAAATGGGTTTTAAGTTATAAGTTATAGGTTTAGTAGGTAAAATATCTTAATGGGTTGACCTGGCCCACTAAAATAGGTACGGGGTGGCCATAAAAGTTGATATACGCTTCGGCTTCATTTCTTGCACTCTTTACCATTCCCAGTGCTCGGTTTTATTCTGTTTTGCTTTGTTTTTTGTCTTTGTGCAATATACGTTAACCACCTTGCAAGACATCAAAACACAAAACAAATGAAATACAATGTATTTTTACAACAATATTTCGTACATTATTGGTCTTTTTAGATTGTTTTATTAGGCAAACAGGTATGTGTATTTACATCACAACCAAAAAATATATCCCCCATACTAAGCCATTGCAGTGTCATCACGCAATGTTATCAAAAATCACGAGCTTAGAAAACCAAAGATTCACCCCCCCTTAAGTCTAGTATAACATTGAAAAGTAGCAAAGTATTCATGAAGGAAAAGGTGAAATCAATAGTTTTAAAAATGCCCCGTTTGATCAATTATAATCCTAAACATATTTTTGCATTTTTCTCAAGTGACGGGATGTTGACCTTCATTATTTAATAACTCTTTGGATCATAGAACAAGAAATGCCTATAGAATAATCTATAGATAGTTCTAAAGAAAATTCTCGTCCTTAGATTTTTTACATTTCCACTAACTAAGCTTCAAAAGAAATCATTGTTCTTAACTTTATTGATAAGTTTTAGATGCTAACACTGTTCATAAATGTTAATTGTGTAAGTAAAAACTTAACTTTTCGCTCCTTTATTCCTAAATCCTCTAAAGCTTTTTATTATTATTATTAGTGACAAATAAATTAATGTCTTATTCACATAAAGTAAACCCAGTTTAGACCACAATTAGTTTGAAATCCTTTCCTAAAGAGACGATATGGTGAGAATAAAGTCCACATTAAGGCTCTAATTTCACACGATTTAGGGGTTATCTTTTTTTAGATAACCCAGAGTCGAAATTTGGCTTTATTATTATTATTATTGCAACATTATTAATCCTCGGTCCTTTAAACAACTGCCACATCGGTATGCGAGCCGACCATGGTCCAAGAATCTTATTTCGACCTCGGTGATCCTCGACCTTTTTGAAGGCTGCAACATCGGTTGTGAGCCAGCAATATGCAGCAAACTTTTATCAGTCTCGGATTATTACTATGTGCCTTATTTAGAAGACTGCAACATCGGTTGTGAGCCGGCAAGATGCAGTAAACTTTTATCAGCTCACAGTTTTATTATTATTATTATCTCCACCCTTTAAACGACTACCACATCGGTTGTGAGCCGGCAAGAGGTAGTGGTCTTATTTCGGCTTCGGTTTATTACATAACTTATTATTAGCCAAATTTCAAGTCCTGTGGTCTTTTAACTACCTAGACAACGGTAGCGAGCCGTCAGGAATCGGTAGCCTATTTCCCCACAACACTGACAAAACCTCGATGTGTACCTTACTTTCACCAGAAGGAATCTCTACGAAGTGATTTAAACTAAGAATCGCAAAAACCTAAAGTAACTTTATTTATTCAACAATTATATAACGTTTATTAAGCTAATGGGAGCAAAAAGCCACAATTAACCTCTATGAGCCTTAAAGAGATCCAACTACTCTATGTTTAGCATCTAACTTATATAAAACTCTATCATTTCTCGTTCTTCGCAAATTTAAAATCTTTAATAAAAAGATCCGCGAATGCTTAGTCTAATAAAACAAGCTTTGCATATTTAAAGTCTATCATGGAAACTTGCAAACTCTTGGCTTTTTCAAGCTAGAATTCGCGTTTTAAAGCTTCTTGTATAAAAGACTAGCAAAAGCTTAAATTTATATAAGTTAAGGGGCAAGCTAGAGCGCAACATGCTCGATCAAGTCAAAATTTATTCCTTAAAAAGACAAAACTACGTGTCAAAACACTTATTCTATTTTTGAAATTTTTTTAATTTTGGCATATTTTTGCTATTTTTGGTGGAAAAACGGGGTTACGTGAAGACAAGGCAAATGCAAGTAAGATCAAATCGAAAGATCCCCCCATACTAGAACTACACATTGTCCTCAATGTGAGACTGTCACCCCCATACTAATTTCAGGCATAATCTAAATATTAAGGGGTCTCTACACAAATCTAAAGCCGTTTATTAATTATGCTAATAGATAAACGTTAATCAATAAGATTAAGGATATCAGATTCCTATATATAAGCATGCGAAGGATTGAAGAACGAGTGAACAATGGACAAAACCACGAGTACAAGAGTCTTCAAAATCCGAGCAATCCTGGACATAAAACACAAAACATGAAACACGAGAAAGGAAGAGGCGAGCCTCCTTATATCACACTTATTAATTAACATACTACTACTAGGTATAAGCATGGGTTGCCACCCACGAAGCGCTTGTTTTTGTTAAGCGAGTCACGAGCCTGACTCGACCCCGAATTTAGTGGTCCATGGGAAAGGTTTGGAGATCCGGGACAACCATAGGTGGTATGTCCCCTCCAAAGTATTGTTTAAGTCTATGACCATTCACCTTGAAGTTTGGTCCGTCCGTTTGAGATAACTCGACGACACCATAAGGGAAAACTTGAGCAATGATGAATGGTCCGGTCCATCGGGTTTTAAGCTTGCCCGAGAAAATCTTTAATCGAGAATTGAAGAGAAGAACTCGATCACCAATGTTGAAAACGTGATTCTTAATCTTAATGTCATGAATCTTCTTCGTTTTTTCTTTGTAGATTAAAGAGTTATCGTAGGCTTGATCCCGGAGTTCATTTAATTCATTCATTTGAACTTTTTGGTGATCACCCGCGGTCTTTAGGTTAAAATTGCAATGCTTTAAGGCCCAATAGGCCTTGTGTTCAAGCTTGATAGGAAGATGGCAAGCCTTTCCTTAAACTAGCTTATAAGGAGTGCACCAGATGGGTGTTTTGAAAGCGGTACGGAAGGCCCATAATGCATCATCTAACTTATCGGACCATGAAGCACGATTTTCACCTACGGTCCTTTCTAAAATACGTTTCAAACCACGATTTGAAACATCCACTTGTCTACTTGTTTATGGATGACACGCGGTAGAAAGACGGTGGATAACTCCATACTCAAGCATGACTTTCGCGAATTGGTCATTGCAAAAATGGGTACCGCGATCACTAATTATAGCACGAGGAGTTCCAAATTGGGCAAAAAGAGATTTCAAGAAATTAACAACAACTCGGGCATCATTAGTGGGGAGCGCTTTTGCTTCAACCCATTTAGACAAGTAATCAACAGCCACGAGAATGTACTTGTTCCCTCGAGAAGACGGGAATGGACCCATGAAATCAATGCCCCATACGTCAAAGATCTCGCACACTTGAATTTCATTTTGAGGCATTTCATCTTTTTGCGAGATTTTGCCTTGACGTTGACAAGCATCACACCGTGCGACCAAGTCATGG
>BQNB010010834.1:31734-54830 GCA_026074375.1 Tanacetum coccineum | reverse complement strand
AACCAAAGTCGAGCCCGTTCCATCCTAGGAAACCCTAGGCGTCCCATATGATGCTTAGGAGTATAAATACCCCCTCCTAGCATGTTAGAAGGAGTTTTACTTCATTCTTATCTCAATCTCATCAACTATTTTTTCTCTCTTTCTTTCTCCATCTATCTCGCTATCACTTTCTCTTTTATTTTCTTTTCTTCTTTGCTTGGATTATGATATGTGAAATGATATAGTTATGGTCCTAAAATTATGTTTAATCAAGTAAACATAACCATATATACTGAAGTCATCAGTTTTAAGTAACATAGTAGTTAGCAGCTTCTCTAGACGTGGTTCTAAATGGACAACATACGTCACTATACATGAGTCTAAGTAGATCATTGGCTCTTTCTCCTACATTGGAGAAAGGATTTCACGCCATTTTACCAGATAGACAAGATACACATTTATCGAATGAATCATTGTCAGTTGACTCTAGAATCCCATCGTGTTGTGGCTTTGTAATGTGTTTCTTGTTTATATGGCCAAGATGATACTTCCATAGAAAAGTAGTATACAGTTGCGCTTAGATTTATTGTTACTAAATGTATATATAGAACGATCATTTTATATAAAACATATCAATTTCAAAATACCATCACGAGGAATATCATTAAAATAAAATAAGTAATCGTTAGAAATTAAAATAGAACCATAATTTGTAAAATTGTGAATACAACCATTATCCCATAAATGAGAAAGTAAAATAACACTCATAGTAATAGAGGTTCAATATTACAATTATCTAATATAATAATCAGTCCATTATGGAGGATAAGATCAAAGCTCCAATGTACCAATCCAAAGCTCCTTTATTCACTTTTCGAGTTCCCTTAAGTCCCTGAATTATATTACAAGTTTGAGTACCACAACCAGTGTCATAAATTCAGGAATTAGTTTTAGGAAAAGAATAAAGTTCTATAGTGAAGATACATGATTTGCTAGTCGAGCCAGCTTTGTTCTTCTTCGACTCTGCCATATAGAGAGGACAACTCCTCCTCTAGTGGTATACTTGATTACAATGATGGTAGGTGGCGTCCTTAGTGGGATGCTCCTTCTTTAAAAGTAGGGGATCTTCTGCTTGGGGGTGTAAGCAAACTTAGCCTTGCCTTTGCCTCTTCCTTTTCCTCGAGCTTGCAGTTTAGGTTTCTGATTTTGATCATGCCTGATTACTAGAACAACAATAGATTTCTTTGGTATCCATTTCTCATCAAGCTTAAGCATAACATGTAGTTTATGTATTTTCTTCCCCATGTTATGCATGTTTTAGTTCTGAACAAACTGCTCATAGTCCTTAGAGAGTGAGGTGAAAATCAAGCTTACTTCAAGAACTTGAGGCATAAGTTAACAAAGATGCTCCATTTAGTCAAGATAACCTTTCATATTCAAGACATAAGTGCTACCAGATTGACGCTCCTCTAGCTTGCAAGCATGAAATGCCTTGACAGTTTCAAACAATTCTTGCTCAGCCTGTTGTTGGAACATAGTTTTTAGTTCTTGTAGAATGTCAAATAAGGTATGGTCCTCCAAGTTCTATTAGATTTAGGGGGTCATGCTCGCCAGCATAAGACAAGCTACTTCTTGTTGTTCGTTAAACCTATGAGTGTAGGATTTACGAACATCTGTAGTGGCAATAGCAGGAGGCGCTTTAGGTAAGACCTCTTCTAGGTGGTTCAAATTGTGTTCAGCCTTGAGGAAAATCCTCAGGTTGCAATACCAGTCCAAAATGTTGCTACAATTCAATTTCTCTTTCTTGAGAATTGACCTTAGATCCTTATGGGACTCATGGCATTAGGGAATGAGTAACTAATGTCAAGCTGGCATTTTAGTCCCATTTTGCCACTGGTTAAGGATCTCACCTGCTTAACTTGATTAATTCATCCAATTTGAGAGCATGTGAGAATATGTCTAGGTCTTTGATAAGGTGTCATTTTATAGACTTTTTCGAGGTCATTTAACTCCCGAAATCATGCAAATAACCTAATTATTGCGCTTAATCATGTTTTTTGTAATTTTAGCATTTGGAAGGCATTTTGAGGAAATACACACTCTTTGGACTTAATTTACGGAACAAGATTGCAACTCAACACGAAGATGATGAAAAATTGGCATACAGTGCGTAGAGACGGAGTCACAAATCCTTGTGACGGCGTCAAAGTTATCAAGAGACGGTGTCAGAGATTTTGGCGATGGCGTCTAAGTAGCCGACTTAAAGAAGCCCAAAGAAGATTCTATGGGTTGACGGAGTCGCAATAAACAAGCAACGCTACGACACCGTCACGACTATTTTCTTATATATTCAAACCCTAGTTTTTGTGTTTTTAGGAGGAAAACTTGGGGGAATAATTTTATACTTCAAAGCAGATGTTCTTAGGCGATTTTTAAAGTTTCTAACCCTATTGTACCCATCATTACTCTATGTTTTATTGAAGTGAAGTTATTTTATCCCGTTAATCTTTCAATATGTATATGTATTGTTTGATTAATTGTTCTTCGCTTTCAATAAACATGCTTGGCTAAATATAATTTGTGTATTCTTATGATTTTATGAAACCTCGTTGTTTATTTTGTTTTATTGCTTTTTGTTAATGATATGCGCGTTAGGCTTTAGAAAACTAGTTATAGAATATTACATTAGCATCGACGTCTAGGGAAACGTGGCTAGGTTATATGATACCCACGCAATAGTCTTCATACTACATTGCTATTTTGTTAGATTTCGAGTTAGGTGTTTAATTTACTTAAATACTTACATATTCCATTACGAGGGTGATGGGTAATAAAACAAGAGACGACAACTAGGGAGTAGTGCATGATTAGGTAAACACATTTGTTTAACCAATAAGAGTTTTCCTCAACCTTTATTTTCTTGCAATTGGTATAGATTTAGGAGTAGTTTAATTAGTTTAAAATAAACCCCCTTCAAAACCCAAGATTTTACTTGCTTTCATAAAATATAAAAATACAAAAATACTCTTCTCTGAACCTCTAGACCTTAGTGACTATACAATTCGAGCCTACCGAAACTATTCCCCTAGAGAATGATAATAAAATCCCAAGTCTTGCCTCTATTACACTACAACAGTTAGGTACACTGCCTAGGAAGGTTGTAAAACTTCGGTTTGCAATCACCCGCACATCAAGTTTTTGGCGCCGCTGTCGGTGAATAGTCTAGGTTTCGGATTCTATCTAGCTTAGGTCTACGCACTAGTTCCTATCAAGTTAGATTTTTATTTTCTTTTTATTAGCTTTCTCGTAGTCTATGTTTTTCTTCGTTTCCTTTGTTTTATAAAACCTTCTTTTTTTGTTGACCACCATGGAAAACGGAAATCCAATTCGTACTTTTGGAGATTATTTTCGACCAAGCCACGAGGAATATCGATACACCATTGAGCTTCCCAAGGGGAACAATGTGGTTCCTCTAAGATCTAAAACCATCCGATTGGTGCAAAACGAATGCTCATTCCCTGGACTTCGGTCCGAGGATCTAAATCAATATATTAAGGATTTTCTTAAAATTGTAGACTCTCTTGACCATAATGTTGAAATTAGGGAAAGAACGCGACTATGTTTGTTTCAATCTCCCTTCGCGATCAAGCTAGCAATTGGCTTGAACGTCTTCCCGCAGAATCCATCTCCACTTGGTAGGATCTCACTAACCGTTTTCTTGTTGAATTCTTTCTATCGGGAAGAACTGCTAAACTCCTAAATGACATCTTGATGTTCTAACAACATCAAAGTAAATCTCTTTCGAAGCATGGACTCGTTTTAAGGACTTACTTCAAAAAGTCCCTCATCCTTGTATCGATCTTTGGCTCCAATTCTAAATCTTTTACGGCCATGTCAATCCCGCCACAAGGCGCACCATCTATCAATCGGCCGGTGGTAAGATACGTGACATGAACGCCGAGGAATCTTGTTCATTTATAGATGACATCGCCCTCTATGACAACGAAAGTGGAAATGACCCTAAGAGACTTCGCTAAACTGTTCAAGGCAATCTCTTTGCCTCAAGATGTCCCGAGTACATCCGATCGTCGTCTCATTGATCTCGAAAATCAAGTCCAACGCTTGATGGAAGCTTATCTTGCTCCTAACCCACCCATTCAAGTGAACAAAATCGCTTCTTCATGTGAGATTTGCAGTGATCCCCACGACACTTAATATTGCATGGAAAATCAATCCTTAGCAAGCTTTTCTCGACTTATGTCTTGATTTGCGTAATTTCTCTTTTAAATTAAAACTACGTCAAGGTTTCTACATTTATAAATCCCCCCTAACTACCTAACCTCTCATAACGCACTAAGACGCAGAATGTACCTATCGTGGGTTGTTAGTGATGGTTAAGTATGGGTTGCGACCATCCTCTGCTCCCTCCCCCCACCCGCCGCGCGCTCGCGCGTTCTTTCTAATTGTTTAATTGATTTTATTATTCTACCTAAGAAAGCAGGAAAAAAACATGTTTGAATATTTAAGATTACTATGGACTGCTTGATGGTAAGCCTTGCTTGTCGAAAAGGGAAATTGGTATAGTGGTGGACAACTAGAGAGGAAGAACACATTTAATTATGATCTTATGTGCAATGTTTTAATCACAACCTTAGAAGGGGTCTTACATTCATTAGGTCTAATTTTGTATTTGAAACCTAACCTATATTTACTGAGTGGAATGGACTCACAAGGAGAATTAACCTATTCTCAGTCTACAGTCATTAAGATTTTCTTTTAGCTTATGAGATACGCTTAATTCTAACAGGTGGTCTCCATATTAGCTTGCACTCCTAACCGAGCATTAATGTTAAGGGGCCTCGCGTCGACCACCAATGAAGATTGGTCCCGCGCACTCTTCGCGCGCGTCGGAATAGAAAATCACTTGGTGTCGTAAGTCACTATACATCAAGAGTTCTTACAACCTCAACTTAATACTTACTAAGGGCACAAGGATCACTTAAACGCACTACATAAATTAATAAAGGATGCAATAAAACAATAAGATCGTAAATCAATAATCACAAAGATTATTAATAAATTAAACGTCAAATAACAAACAATAAAACATAACATATAATCATGACATCAACAAATTAAATTGCTAGATCAAAATAAATCAAAATAATTATTAAATTAAATTGACCATAATAAGTAGATGTACGAATACAAGTTGTGCCAATTGAGTTCTATCGATCCCCTAGTCGAACGCCAAGGCAAACCCTAAAGGGTTTGCCCTATACCCTGCTGCGCACACTTTTTCTCCCTTTTTCTTTCTTGTCGGCTAAAACTAGGGGTGTCAGTAGGGCCGAGTTGACCCGAACCCGAACCCGATAACGCTTATCGGGTCGGGTTAAATCAGGTTAAAAATTCTAGTCGGGTTGTTTTGACCCGAACTTGATAACCCGATAGTGTTATCGAGTCGGGTTAGGTTTAAAAAAATATTGCTATGGGTTATGGGTCAAACCCGATAAGACCCGAATCATTTTTCCCGATAAGACCCGAAATCAATTTTATATTTTTTAAATTTTACTTTTTTAAAGGCCCAATACATGTAGTACATGTACTATACGAGAGTCTAACAAAATATGCATGAAATGTTTGGTTTACTTTATTCACATTAGGATCTCTTATGTGCTAAACTAACAGATGCGAGAACAACATATCTTTGCAGTATGATGTGCTTAGTTTGTTGGTTTGAACTTGTTGGTTTAGATCCTAGTTTTAGCAATCTGTGTTTGGTTTAGATCCCAGTTTTAAATCCCACTTTCGAGTTGTTGGTTTATATCCCAGTTTTAGCAAAGCATGGTCATAAATTGCATAGCAATTTTCTGTTTGAAGATAACATTTTTGTCACTGTTGTCTTATTTTCAAGATATTTTAAAACTTCATCCTCATTACTAGTGCTACTGTTGCAATTTGCAAATACGAATACAAAGGACTTTTGACTTTCTAGTGTTAATGAATATAACAGTTCTCCAACTTATTCAAAATGAAGACAACCCACTTGAGTATAATGAATAAGCATAGAGACTTTCAAGTATCATTTGTATTTATATGGATATAACAGTTCTTATGTGGATGATATAGAAGTTCCACCCGATAACCCGAATCACCCGACCCGATAAGACCCGACCCGAATACCACCCGAACCCGATAACCCGACTCCTTTGGCATAATCTGGATAAAATACAATTTAAAACACTTGTGTCCAATACTAAAACAAATAACGTGTTCAAAACTCACGGTTTTCATATATAGGAATTCAATGATTTCAAATAACGTAGTAAACTATTAGGAAATATTGTAAAGTACTGCTGGCAGATAACCAAGTACTGTTAGTGATATTAAAGTACTCTGTTCGTTAAGTTAAGGTACTGTTAGTATAGAAAGTACTGTTAGCAAATATCATAGTACTGCTTTATAAACAATTTAGGTTTTAGAAGATTGTACTCTGAGAAGATAACATGCATTGTAAGCCCAAATAGTGGGTTAATCCTTGATGACTAGAAAAGGGATCCCCTTGGAAGTCATAGTAAGGTACAGAACAAGTACTAGTCTTTAGAAAAATGTAGCGATATTATTATTTAGTGTTTTAGGAATCTGCAAATTAGCAGTTCAAGGTAAAGATAATAAAAGTAATCTATTGATTATTGTCTGTGTGTTCTTATTTATATTATCATTAGAAATTCCGCATAGTTATAGTATTCATGTCGCGTTTCCATAGTATATTATTTTTGGATTTAATTCAAGATAGTAATTTCCTTACAAGCTAAAGATCAACGTATTAGAGTACATCGATCCTACAAGTGGTATCAGAGCTTGGAAGGAAACTCTGATTAAGAAGAACTTTGAACATCCGATATCTTTGCAAAACACTAAAGATGTCTGAAGCTGAAAACCACCCTCCTGCCTCATCTATCACTGCACTACGAATTCCAATCATCAAGAAGGGTGAGTATGACCTATGGTGCATGAAGATGAGACAGTGATATGTAATTAGCTGATCATTATCATATGGATATAATCACCAATGGTGACTAGGCTACAACAGAACCAGCGTCTTCCTCAGGTCAACCTTCTGCACCAAAAACTTCAATTGTTGTCAATGCAAGGAGAAACAATGAGAAAGCTCTCAACATATTGCTCTCTGCAATACCAGATAGACATCTCTTGAGCTTCCATGATGCTCAAGATGCAGAGTTTGTGGGCTGCTATAAAACAAGATTTAGAGGTAAATACGGAATCTAAAAGAAGCAGAAGAATCTCTTGTAAACAACATTTGACACCTTTGTTGTTGGAGCATGAAAGAGCTAGACTCACATACGAAAGAATTCATAACATTATTAGAATGCGAGAGTTGTATGATGCTAAGGTATCATAGAAGATGCCTAATTAAAATTTCTCAGAAGTCTACCATCTGTGTGGCGTGTGGTTGCTACAATGATTAGAGGACAACCTGGATTAGATGAATTGGACTTTGATGATCTTTATAACAACCTGAAGGTGTATGAGCATGAAAATATGAATGGGTGCTTCAGATTCAAATTCACAAGTAATTCTTTATTAAGTCTGCTGAAATCAAAGGCAGTACTTCTAGACAAAGTACTGCTGATGATAAATCTGAAATCATCACCAAAGGGTATGCTCAGGCTTCATCAAGCAAGTTGAAAGAAACTCTCAACTCTTCTTTCAACTCAGATGAAATCATATGTTCTTTCTTTGCTCAACAAGCTTCTATGCCTGAAACTCCATGAATGACGAAGAATGCTGCAAATTGATGATGATGCTATGGAAGAAATTGACATCAGATGGCAAGTAGCTATGATAACTGCAAGAATAAGAAAGTTCATGAGAAAGACAGGAAGACCCATAGACCTCAAGCCTAAAAATGGAATCACCTTTGACAAGTCAAAGATTGAATGCTTTAACTGTCAGAAGTTGGGTCACTTTGCTAGGGAATGCAAGTTTGCTAAATATCAGGCAAACAGAGCAAATGGAAGTAAGGAAAAGAGAATAGTGCCCATTGAAGATTCAAACTCAAAAGCTTTGGTAGCAAAAGACAGCCAAGGTGAAATTGACTAGACCAAGGAATTAGGATGAACGATCCTGTGACTTTGCTATGGCGGCAACTGAATGGAATTGAAGAAATGATTGGAGATAGAGATTGATGCAGACCATGTGGATCTTGGACAAGATGGACTTGGAATTTTTGACTGGAGCGAAGAAGCTGATAATGAACCAGTTGCTCTTGCTTTGATGGCTACAAGCTCAACCGATTCTTCTAACTCAGAGGTACCCTACTGTTCTAATTGCAGTAAATCTTATAAAAAACTGTTGAATGATTATCAAACTGAAAGAGATAATTTTCAAAGAGCTAGGTTAGAAATTCAGGGATATCAATTGAGCTTAGAATCATTAGAGGTCATAATTAGAACACATGAGAAGAATGAATACGCATGGGGTGATAAATATGAACAGATGGAGTATGATTTAAAAATGAGGGATTGGAAATTAGGCGAAAAACAAAAAGAATTGGATAATGTCATAAAAGAAAGGGATGAATTGAAAGAAAAACTTGAAAAATGGAGCAATGCTACTCTATTGCAAACTAAAATCCTGAAAAACCAAAAGTTTGTCGATAAAACATGTATAGATTTTGGAGTTGAATATAGAAGTAGTGAGAAAGTAACAATTCATCAGGGGATGGAAACTTGACTGGTCTTTGTTTGAAATTTCAAAAGAGAAAAAGCATACAAAGCAGTACCTCCACCCACAGGTACAATTATTCCACCTAGGGCAGATGTTGCTTTTACAGGGATAGATGAGCTAGCAATCAGGAATAAGGTGATTAACAAACAAAACTCAGAGTCTAGTGGAACAGATCATGAAACTTGTGAATCTAAAAACAGAGATGACTTAATCAAAAACAAAGAACAAACCCAGAATACTGTTAAGTCTAACACTGATAGAAACAAGGTCATCATTGAAGATTGGGTTGATAGTGATGATGAAGAGGTTCCACTAGGATTTTCAGAAATTAAGAAGCAAAATGTTTTGAAATCAGAAACATCTTCTGAAAACAAATCACCTAGGAGTAAGGATAGTTTTGGTCAAAGATCTAGGAGAAGGGGACTTGGGTACAGAGATGGTAAAGTATGCTTTGTATGTTACAGTCCTGATCACTTAATCAAGGATTGTGATCTACATGAAAGAAAACTCAAACAGACCCAAAAACCTAAACCATTGGAAACACAGGGTTCAAGGGACTCAAGATCAGTTTGGAATAACACAAGTAGGGTAAATCACAGAAATTTCTCAAGTGACTATAGGCACCCTCATCAAAGAAGGTCTTTTATCCCATCAGCAGTACTTACAAGGGAAGGTTTGAAAAGTACTGTTAGATCAAAAATGTCACAAGCAGTACCTTCACAAAGTACTGCTAGTGCATTTTACCAAAATACTGCTAGACCAAATGTATCAAAAGCAGTACTTTCACAAAGTACTGCTAGGCCATATTTCTCAAGACCTATGTTGTAGCACAAGTACTGGTAGACCTTATGATCCAAGAATGGATAATGTAAGACCAAGAGCTTCAAGCTTTTCACCACCCAAAGAGTTTTTCAATATAAGAACTGTTGACAGACCAAAAAGCCCAAAGCCAATTATAAAATCTAAATGGGTTAAGAAAGAAAGTACTGCTGGGACACAAGCAGTACTTCCACAGACTAAGGGTGAAAAAGGGAGTGTTGTGACAAGTCCAACACAAACATGGAGATCAAAGGGGCTTATCTAGATCGTAGGCACAAGAATAATGGATCCTACAAACTCAAGAAATTTGAGTATGTAACTCCATTAGGGGAATTCAAGTCAGTAATGACTTGGGTTTCCTAAGAGAGTTTAACTCCTTTAATTGTGTGTGCAGGGCAATCCAGAAGAGGAACTAAAAGATCATGCTATTATTGATAGTGGTTGCTCTGGAAGCATGACAGGAGACAAGGACAAACTCTCAGATTTCAAGGAGTACAAAGGAGGTTATGTAGCTTTTGGCAATGATCCTAAAGGAGGAAGAATCACAGAAAGGGAACATCAAGACATCATGCCTAGATTTTGAAGAATGTCACTATGTGAAGGAACTCAAATTCAACCCTATCGTCCTTCCGATCCTGTTACAAAAAGCATATGTTCTCTTTACTGATACTGAGTGTCTAATACTCTCACTAGAATTTAAGATGTTGATGAAAAACCTGTGGCTTCTCAGAGCTCCTAGAAAGAATGAATGTATATCAGTCCTGAATCTCAAAAGAAACATTCGCTTCTGGATTATTAACATGTTTGAGTTCGAAAGCTCTTGGGAAAGATGAAAAGGGTGAAGATGTGATGTACCTCTTTACAGATCAATGATTGGTTGTCTTAATGTATGTGACTGCATCAAGACCAGACATTATGTTTGTTGTTTGTCTGTGTGCAAGATTTCAAGTCACTCCAAAAGTTTCCCACATGAATGCAGTGAAAAGGATCTTTAGGTATCTCAAACATCAACCTAAATTGGGTTTATGGTATCCCAAGGATTCTCCTTTTCATTTAGAAGCCTTTTCAGATAGTGATTATGCTGGGGACAATCATGATAGAAGATCAACCTCTGGTGGATGTCAATATCTTGGAAGGAGATTGGTCTCTTGCAGTGCAAGAAACAAACAACTGTAGCTATTCTCATCTACTGAACAGAAATATTTAGCAGCTCGCAATTGTTGTGACAGTCTCTGATGCAAAATCAACTATTTAGATTAGGTTTCAATTTCATGAAAACTGATATTCAATAGACAATGATAGTACCATATGCATTGGTGGAAAAATCTATTATCCATCAAAAGACAAGCACAATTCCAAGATTTAGGCATCTCTTCATCAGAGATTGTGATATCCAATAGGCTAATCAATGTGGTCAAGGTACATATAGATGATAATGTGGCAGATTTACTGACCAAAGGATTTGACTTGGCTAGGTTCAACTCTTTGGTAGTTAATATTGGAATGATGAACCCATAGCTACGATTAAGGGGAGGACTGCTTGTCAAGTATGGACTTATAAAGAAGAGTTGAGGCTATTCTTACGGGAGGAATAAAAGTCAGAATGATTAGACTTTTAAGATAGATGATATGATGGTTTATTTTTGCTACTTCGTGTGATTCAGGGTTGGATTTGAAGAGATGCTATCTAAGATAGGAAGATTTTGTTATTTGCTTTGATCAATAATGCTTCATAAAGAGAAAGTACTGCTTAGCTAGAGTGAAAGTACTGTTCTGCTTTGAAAGTACTGCTAGGCATCACAAGTACTGTTTATAGCCCGGTGTCAATAACGTCCACAATTGAGGGGTTAAACTGTAATTCATATTGGTTTACTTTATGGGGCAGCTTTCTCTACCAAAAAATACTCCATTGAATCCAAGGACTCTCACTTAATCTTTCAATTTCCATACTTTAATCTTTCGGAAACCCTAATTCATTTTCACGTCGATTTGTTAATAAGGGCTATAATGCACTCCTGCAACAAACACAATATGATTTATTGTGTTGAGAAGACAGAGCGTAATGCTAATTTTCATGACGTTATTGACTTTCTCACTGGATGTTCCGTGAACTATGACTCTTCGTTGTGTCTCCGGATGATTCAGCAGTGGATTCAACAATTTTAGAATACTGCAAGGTTCGTATGATTAATGAAGTCGTCATCACATTGCCATGCTAAGGTACTGAAAGAAGATATTGGTGTCATAAAAAAAAAAAGAACTTCAGTTCGTACTGATTTGATGTTTAATGATGAAGATGGTACTAACTGCTTTGATAATCAGGTAATTTGGGACTTTTTAAGGGATATTGGTTATAAGGGAAATCTTCAACTACTCTCTTTTTCTAAACCCCTCCTTAGTCCTTAATGGAAATACTTGGTTCATACATTACTTCGATTGTTTAAGCCAAAAAGTTCATTCATGGGATCAATTGTGCAAAAAATTATTGCATCAGCTTGGTAACTTGCTACAAATCAGAAGTTAACTTCTCTAAGCTGATTTTTGATGGAATGTTAAGGAATCTCAAGGATAGCAAGCCCTTTTTGATGTATCCCAGGTTCATTCAACTGTTCTTGAACAAACAGCTTGAGGGTAGTACCAAACCTCAAACTTTCTTACCAACAGTTGTTTTACCACCAAAAGTATTTACCTTTATGCGCAAGTGTAGTCCTAAGTTCAGTTGCTTCTGAAAGACCAGATCCTCCCAATGCTTTATACTCCCACAGATGAGGTTCAGACATCTGGAGGAGATGAGGGATATCTTGATCTTCATGGATTAACTAGAGAGGTTCTCCAACTGAAGAAGCATAATGCTAAACAAGCGCTCAAACATCTAGGCTTAAGATAAACTAAAGATCCTGTAAAGAAATAAGCTGTGATTGCTGAATACAATTCCTTTTGTCAAGCTTAAACCAACTTTGTTCTAAGAAAAAAAGCTTAAGAAGACACATAAAAAGAAATCATCTTCCTTTCAACAGGGAGGAAGAAAGTCTCTGATGAAGTACTAGGTTTGAATGAAGTTGATGTTAATTTCTTGTGAATCTGCAAATGATGAATGTATGATTGATAGCTATTACGCTGAAGTACATGAAGGTACTGCTCAACGTAAAGAAGGTACTGCAGAGGAAATGAAAGTACTGTTGGAGCAAATCTAATACTATCCTTCAATCGAAAAAAGTGGAAGATAAATGCTGGTCCATCAACCTTCAGATGAGTCTGATGAGTTTCATTCAAGATGAAACCTTAATTGCTAAAACCATGAGTTAATATCACAAGACCAAGAAGAGGAGCAGGAATTACCATTCCCGGTAATAATCTCAGCAAGAAGATCCTGAAGCACCACTCAAATTCTTGATCCAAAAGATAAAGTAAGGGTAAAATGAAGGAAGACCCCAAAAAGAAGATAAACTTACTCCCTTCAAACATTTAAGAGCTGCTTTAGACTGCAAATGATGAGAAGTTCAAGAAAAGCTAGCAGCGACATGAGGGGGGGGGGGGGGGAAAAAAAAAAAAGAAGAGAGGAAGAAAAAGACTTTGCTGGTCTTGGTAAAGACTACAAATGAATGAGAGGAAAATGAAATGATTGCTGCAGAGTGCAAAGAAATAGAAAGAGAGAATTTTTAACTGCAGAACAAAGGCAAAGTTTTGGTGAAGAACTATAGCAGCTCAAATATATTTAGAGCAGAGACAACAAGCAGCATTAAAGACGAAGCAAACCACCTGCCATATCTCAGCTAAGAACTCATATGATTAAGTATATAAGGAAAGTAGGTGGTAAAGCTCATAGAAACCCTCAAAACAAGAAGTTATGAAGAAATCAAGGAATGTATGAAAGAGGTGAAGAGTTAAATGAAAAAATTTGTTGCTATTGGGGCAACGGGTGGTGCAAAATGATCAAGCCATTAGGAATGAATGGTGAAAGCATAAGAACCTTCAAAGAAGAGAAAAGGTACCATTAGAAAAATGAAGTCATCAAGGATAATCAAAAAGAAAAAGATACAAAAATCAGATGATAAGCTTAAGAATTTTCTGAAGGTTGTGGATTTTGAAGGTGATGGTGCACAAGATGTAGAAGTTATGGAACAACGTTCTTCGATCTCAAGTTTTTCGATTATTCAATCACCTGAAGGGGAATATATTGCTATTCAAAGAGCCAATGGGCATATAAGAGCATTCAACACTCTCAATGAGGTTTTGCATATATTGGACAGACAAGACTTGCATAACTTGCATAGATTGGTGATAGAGTACTATGAACATATTCCTCCACTGCTTAGTTTAAATATTGCTGAGATCTAACAACTATGATGGAAACAACCGAAGAAAGTGATGTTGAACTGTGGAGAAATCAGACCAGAATGGGAAATCATAAGATGGAGATTGTATGATCCACAGGTGCATAACTGAACTGGAGATGGACTATGATACATATTGGGCAGAAGAAGGGAATCCCACTTACAAGAGAGCTTTATGCAAGAATGTTTGGAGCAAAAGTTAGAATTCAAAAGGGAAACAGAGGATGCTCTGATTTGATAAATAAGAAAGATAAGTACTAGAAGTACTTTGTTGGAAAGTACTGTCAGTTTAATTGATTTTTGATAAAAGAATAAAACAAAATGATTTGGTGAATAAATAGTTTTAAATGTACAAAAAAGGTGTTTAATGCACAAACGACGAAGGTGAAATAAAACTGTTTTAAGGGATTGAGTGTTGTTCACCACCACACAACAAATGGTGAATCATTAACCATGTCTAGCTACATAAGAATTGGCTAGTCCAATCAAACAGTTTGGTAACGGCATCTCAAATCTGTTGATGGTTGACATTTACCAAAATTCTAATGATGCTCAATAACCATGGTAATTGCACCTGAAGTATTGTCTACTCTAGAGCAAACGGCTTTTGGTTAAAAAGAACTCAAATCCGTTGAAAGCTTATAAATAGTTGCTCAAAACTATATGGTTCTCAACTCACCAATGTTTAAATTACTGAGAGTTGACTAGTCCTGAGCAAACGGCTACAGGTAAAGACATGACAAATCCGTTCTTGGTTGTGATAGTTTACCAGAAACTATTCAGGTTTTCAACTCACCTAGGATTCACGATCTGAGTAGTTGAAATGGTTTTAGTCCTCCATGGAGCTTACCTTTTCTAGGTACCAATGGACTGGCTAGCCCAAGAGTGGATGGCTACTTGGTAAAGGCTCATAAAATCCATTTATGTTCCTGTAGTGGCCAGTTGCTGTTGAAGATTTGATTCAAGATGAGTGATTGTTGCTGACAAAGATATTTAAAGAATCACAAATATTCAAGACAAAACTTTACAATAAAAGAGAAAGTGTTATCAAGACTTCAAAAATATGTAAAGATGAAGGCTAAACAAGAAAAATGTATGATTGAATATTCAACTGATCTGAATATTAATCAAGATGAAGATACAAGCTGTGCATGGAAGAGGATTATACAAGAGAAGTTTTAAACTAGAAAAAACTGAAGTTAAGCAAGTTAACATTCAAGTTAGGGGGAGTGGATTGTTATGAAAATTGTAAAGTACTGATGGCAGATAACCACGTACAGTTATGATAAATAAAGTACTGTTCGTTATGTTAAGTGGTATTGTTATTTATAGAAAAGTACTGTTAGCAATAATCAAAGTACTGCATATAACAAGTTTTAGAGTTTAAGAAGGATTGTACAATGAGATGATAAGCATGGCAGGTTAGAGCCCAATTGGGTTAATCCATGATGTCTATTAAAAGGATTCATTGGAAGGCTATGAGGTACGAGAACAATACGATCTAGAAAAAGTTTAGCGATTATTAGTTAATTAGTGTTTTAGAATCTGCAAATTAGGCAGGTTCAAAGGTGTGGAATAATAAAGTAATCTTTGAATTATTGTTAGTGTGTTCTTCTAAATATTATCATTATGATTCCGCATAGTTTTTGATTAGTATCAGTGTCGGCGTTTCAAAGTTATTATTTTGGATTTATTCAAGATAGTAATATCCTTTACAAGCTAAAGGTTCAACGTATTGGAGTACATCGATCCTACATAAACAAATCAAGCTTTAAATCAGTTCATAAGAAAACAGCCATGTATTACACATGTTTTAGAAGTCATGTATAAGCAAGTAAAAGCTTTAGGAAAGATAGTCACGTAACGTTTAAGTAAGTAGAAAGTCAAGTAAGTTTAACTTAGTAAAATGGCATGTATTCTCACCCCAAAAATAGATTATGAAAAACCATTAAAAGAGAAAAGGTGAGACTATGAACTCATTGTAAGAAGTATCGAACGAGAAATTCAACATAGAAAGAACGACGACAACGTCTCACCCGCGACCTATAATAATGGTGTGCGTATTAGAAGAATATAACTTATAAGAAAAATGCATCAATTGCACATATAATTAAATATATATATTCTACATATATATAACTTTATACCATATAATCCATGTGCGCGCCTCAACTTCTTAGTAATACATTCTAAGTTTTTTTGATTTTGACCGATTTTCCTAGTCACTTGACAACCTTCGAAGAAATACCAAGCGACCTCAAACGCCTTCCATACTCCATTTTTAACAACCTCAATGTGTTAATAACCTACTGTATTTTTTCAAAAAATGTTTGACAAGTCTAACTATTTTTCAAAAATTCGACGACTCGAAGTGTCCGGAAAAGGACCTGCTGTAACCACTTGAAAGTTTCACTTGATCAGACCCATTTAGACCTCTCAATAAAATCTAGAAAAATTTCAAAAAATCATATACATTATGAATTTCCTACAGTAGCAATTTCATTAATTAAAAAGGTGTTTTGATATGTTTGCTACCCTCACAAACACATCCCAGAAAACTGTCCCCAAACGCAGATTTGACAATGAATCTCGTAAAATCACTTTGACTAACCTCTGCTCACTTTTAACTCATGAAACCACTTTGGTTGGAAAGTAGACTCTCTGTAGTTATTTTTAGAGTCAAGAAAATCAATAAAAGCTATTCGGGTGACGGAGTTATGACTCTCACAAAACGACTCAAAAATCTGCCCAAAATTCCATTCCGAATTTACAACAATCAACTCAACCAAACGCACCCATACTCTAACTCGTTATGCCCAATTCGATTTTAGACACAACCGAAAGCTTAAGTATGACTTATTTGTTATAAAATAGTTCTTGTTATAATATTTCAAGTTCAAACGGTTTTTACTACACTAAAGGATCATTCTTAAGTTTTTACCAATTTTGACTTTTTTTTAAAATATATGTTTTTCCTAAGTTTGACTTATAAAAAACGACCTGCCAAAATGCGTTATTAAATATGGGGTATACTAACGTTTGACATAAAACGACATTCCGGACAACTTTTCAGTTTTATCCGAGACTCGAAACCAAGCAGAAAATGACTAAACTACCCTCGCAAAGTTATGCACAAATCATATTTTTAAAACTAGTGCAGAGATTTATTTAATTCACCATTTTCCTAACTTTGACTTGTCAAAACAACTCGCTAAAATGCGTTTTTAGACTTAGTTATCCTCGTGGCAAAGTAAATTGACATTCCGAGTAATTTTCATGTTTCGGCCGAAGGCCGAAACATACCAGAAAACAACGAAAATGCCCTTTTACGAATCTGACATCAACTAATATTTTCAATAGTGCAGAAATTTAGCGAAACATTTTCTAGACTTCTTTTGACCATAAAAACTTCGTTTTTGAGAGTTACGGGACGTGTCTTATATCGAAACGAAGATATTAACATCATCTATCATATTCTTAAATCCAAAATCAATTTTACAAATTTTGACTTACTCAAAATCGACACTAAAGTTTTTGGTCTAAATCGGGTGGCTTTAAACCCTTTTAAACTCCAATTTCGCATCACAAAAGCTTTACAAATACTCGTAAACTAACCTAACTCCTTCTACTAACAACTCAAATCAATGATTCAACCTCAATACATCACATGCACAAGGATCCATAGATTCTGAGCATAATTTTATACACATGCATACAAAATAAAAATCAATCAACATAAAAGGTTTAAAAAAAATACTTACAAATACAATAGATTGCAAGAAATCAAAGACACACAAACCCCTTTGGGTTTTCTCTTATTGCCGAAACCATAAACAAGCCAAAAAGACCAAACCTCAACTTGTATTTACCCCAATCCTTGCAATATCACTTCCTTTTAAACCCTTGATGCTTGATTTTTACCCAAAATCAATAAAACCTATAGAAATTAAAATCTTTGAAAATCATCTTGCATGTTGATTTTTAGTGTAGGGATTGATAAGGGTTAATGTATTAGTGATGTATAAGTGATTGAAATTGGTTGGATGAATTTTGATAATGAATTAGTGGGTGTTTGTGTTGGTTCGTCGTTCACAGAGAGAAGGAAGGGAGAGACGAAATTTTTTGTTTGACTGTTAATGTAGTGTGTGTGTTTTATGAAGAGTTTGAGGTATATTAGGACTTTATATAGGGGATTATTAAATCTAGTAGACTTCCACTTTTATAAAAATAATAATAAATGGTGTGTTTGTTTTAGTGTTTTATAGGAATTAAGGGTCCGTTTGTTTCCCACATTTGGAATGGTTTTACACTTGAAAAGACATTAAAAAGTTGTTTGGTTGATAAAACCAATACTTTCAAACCTTCAGATGCACTCTTGCATGCTTGTCAATTTGGTGGTTTTTAGTGAAAACCGCGGGGCCCCACTGTAAATTCTCTCACATGAAAATTTATATTTTTAATTAAATATATTTTAATAATAAATATCAAAATAAAAAAATATATTTTTCACTCATACTTAAATTCAAACTCAAATCCCAAATCCAAACCCAAATCCTAATCCTAAAACCCATCTACAAAAACCAAACTGACCCTAAATAAAAAGGGAGAGTTTGGTTTATATAAATATATAATAAATAATATTATATATATATATATATTAATATATATTATATATATAAACATTAATACTACATTTTTTTTTGATAAAACACTTAGTTAAAATATTAAAAAATGTTAAAGTATTATTTTTGACACGGTTTCGGCAAAACGCGGAAGAGTACGAAAGAATACTAAAATAAAAATAATTAAGCTTCCGAAGCTAAAATATGAAATTATCGATTTCTCAAACGTTAAAACGGATAAATATTCAAAGCACGACTCGCGAATAGCCAAAAATATTGGGGTTTCGATTGGTTGCTATGATTTCACGAATTATCGGTGAACTTGTTGAACCAACACCGGTGGCAGTTGAGAATGATGCGGATTCACTTGCTATTGAAGGAAAATTGATTTTGCTTTGGAACGGCCCATTTAAACATCATCACCATTTAAACATTATTAAAAACGTGTAACCGCTTAAAATCATTACTATCAATAATGATTATTAAAAACGTGTAACCGCTTGAAATCATTACTATCAATAATAATTATTAAAAATGTGTAACCGCATCCATAATATAAATCCACACAAACCATTTCGTATCCCCCACACACAAATGTTTTTTTGTTACAGCAAAAATAGTCTCACAATATACCCTCACTTTCACTCCTCAACTCTTAGTGGTACTTACTGCAGAGATTCTTTATTTTTTCGTTAGAAAAACGGTTAGCCGAATAACATTTGCTCGCCGCAAAATATAGTCACGGGGTACCCGCCGCCGCATTACGCGGGTACCCGGCTAGTTTTAAACATATTTTTACCATGTTTTAAATTTATAAAACTCATATCATCTTTACAAACGCACTAACGGGCAGAGAACCTGATCGTTAGTAGTGTAGTTATGGTAAATCCGAGGTCATCTCAAGAGTTAAAGAGCGGTTTAAATCAGAGTTTAAATGATTGTCACGTTTTTAAAGTTGTTTAGTAGATTAAATTGCAAGAGAATAAATGAGAGGAATTAAAGTGGTTTAATCAATCAAAGGAATTGGTATAGTGAAAAACTACTAAGAAGATGAACCCATTTAACTAATTAAATATCCTAAGTTTGATTATCTTGATCTCAAGTTCAATGTATAATTCTTGTTTTATTAGTGGTTCCTAAAGTCGATAGACCAAAATAGATATATGTAGTCTGTCCTATAATTCCTACGATCTCGAACCCCCCAAAAGTCACGAAGGCAGGGCAACCAGATCATAGTGATTAATCCCAACTATCCAAAGAACTAGTCTAATAACCTATACAGATTATTAACCCTCTTTGAAAGAGTTCATTTGCTTTTTAAGTATATTAAGTGATAGAGGCGGTAACTTGGTTAGTTCCTACATTAGGGATAGGGTTCCAAACCTATCCTAATACCTCTGCTAATCCCATGTTCAATTGATCATCTAATAATAGGATTAACATGATCTAAACCACCCGCAATACTACCAAAACCCAGGGGTACACGATAGTCAAAGGATATCCAACGAAACAATAGTCAGATAAAGAGATCAAAAATAAATAACCAAATAATAATTAACAAATTAAATGACAAGAACAAAATTAAGCATAATAATTATCAAGCATTAACAAATTAAGCCGAGATCAAATAAATCATTAAAAATAATTAATTGAAATCAAACTGTAATTGTTGAGGAATCATGTACAAATCATGCTGAAATAATGCTCTCGATCTTCTAGTTGGATCCCGTGGCAAACCTCGAAGGGTTCGCCCTATACCCAAAATTAAGCAACCTAGTTGGCTACTTCCTTTTTGTTCTCCTCGACATTTCGCCGAGAGAAAGAAAAGAACAGATTGATGGAATAAATAATCTATACCATGCGATTAGTATATATACTAATTTAGAACTTTGGAACATTGGTAAGAATAGTCCCTCATCGTAGTTGCTATATTAAATTCAATCCTCCAAACTTTAAAGTTTTTTTGCAACTTCGGTCCCTAGATGAGTCATACTTTACGGTGTAATTGATTTGGTTACGGCGTAACCTCACCGACTTGGTTACGCCGTAAACTTTCTGACGTTTCACCATAAACATCTGACGCGGCTTTCCTTTTTAAGAGATAATCTTGGTTACGGCGTAATTAATAATACGGTGCGCCGTAAACGATTAATCAGCAACCATTAATTGTTCAAATACATGATATTTTAAAGCCATCGGTCAGCATCAAATCTTGTATTTAATTAGTGATTCGGCGTACATCTTTTTCATGCTTCTCATCTTCGTAAATTAATAAGTGGTCATTTACGGCGTAACTCTTGTTGGTCGTTACGCCGTTAACTTCCTTGTCGGCTATAATTTACATGTAATTAACCTGGTATGGCGTTAATCCATGTTTTTCAATTACGCCGTAACTCATGAATAATTTGATATAAAAAGTCATTTTTCCGCATCTTTTCTGTTCCATTGCCAAAATTACCTAAAATACAGAATATAAACGAATTAAGTATCAAAATGACATAAAGCAGTGCAATAAACGTGAGAATTTAATATAAAAAGTATTAAATAATTGATGTTATCAAATATCCCCCACTTGACTTCTACTTGCCCTCAAGTAGAACCTTTAATAATTCTCAAAAACATATCTCTCTAGTTATCCAGAAGATATGAATTTAAAAATTACCTATGCTAGAAAATTCTAAACCGAGCACCTCACGAAAGGAAAAACGAATCACACTCATACTCTCACTAATCTATGTGTTTCATTTTTGGTGATCACTCAACTGCTCAGTCATGGCGAGTATTCTATCATAAGCTTGGCAGGATACTAAGCTTCACCACTAGAGTCTAGATGCAACTGTTTAAAAAGAAAAATGAGTTGACACAACACAAAGGCTTACGGGGTGAATCATCCTCTAAATGCAATCTTTACCAAAAGCGTTATACCAACAAGGGCGACAAAACCACATATACACATCCGTAATGACGGATGAGACATGTATGAATGCTCACTCCCTCATTCGAGCAAAACCAGCAGTTAGGATAGAGAATGATATAGGTTAGGATAAAGACATGGGATGCACATTTAATTGTTGTTAAATAGAAAAACACAAAACAAATAGTTTCCTAAGTCCACAATATCCCCGTCACTAGTCGCATTCATAATCCTTAAGTAAAATGTCAAAGGGAGTCTACATAATTTACGAGTTAAAGCCGTATGGAAATTAGATGAAATGCCTTTAATCTCCATTAACTTAGGCAAGAAACGACGCATTTTTTTTAATAAATAATTTTAGGGCAATCATCATCAATGAACAATATTATTGTGCTAAATTTTTTTGAAAATTTGGGCCAATTTTTAGCAAATATCTCAACAAATACTCATTACTATTCTCCCTTGCACCCTAGGTTGAGTTGTGTACAATGCCCACATTGTCAAAATAGACTTATAATAGAAAGGAGATATATAATTGTTACAGGTTTATATGAAATCTACACGTTAATAAATGAGGGAATCATCGCAAGCTGACAGGCGGAACTACTACTACAAATACGGAAATAATCAAATAATAAACACTTGCGTGCATTCTTTTTTTGATGCAGACAAGGATAAACTATACAATCACATTCAGAACATATATTCACTGAGCGTCACATCACTTGTCAGATCAACATTTTCAAAAATCGGTCTTTTCTTCAAATACTCTCTATCCTAACCCACAACTTCCATCAGTGAAACCCAAAAATAATCAGCAACTCCGCCCGATATGGATATGAATATACTGGTAGGCTAAGGCGGATAAGTGTAATGAAATACAACATATATTGGGTTACAAATGAAAAGGAAAGGCTCAGCAAGTTGTACTAAAGGTATCTTGCACTAAAGATGAGTGCAACAAGGGGTTTTAACAGGGGTTTGACTAATCAGTGTGAAAAGTCACAAACATAACATGAATGGGCTATTTAGGGTTAATCCTAAAATTGCCTTTTATCATAGCTACACCGATTACACTAGGTGCAATGTTCATTATTGTGGTCTCGAAAAGATATACCAGGCCAAGTTCTAAAGTCTACTACAGCCACCGGCACACCCATTTGTTTGTATTGGATTTACTGTAATAAGGGGAGAGAAAAACGGATAGGCTTTTAATCATCACACAATGAAATTATAAGGTAGGTGTGCTCAGTAAAGTTTTAACTAGTTAAGTAATGAAAAACATGTCGAAATTTTATTAATAAAATATTTTTCAAAATAAACTAGAAAAATAAAGGCAAGTATAATCAAGTAGATGTTTATTTCTAATCCTTCCCCCCACTTGAGTCAAACTTATGCATAAAAAAATTGAAATAGGAAGGGTTAGAAATGGAACGGATTACTCCCCTAATTTGCTCGGTACGATGAAGAGACAGCATGCTCAAAGCCATGCTCTAAGTCTTCTTCTACGAGAAACATCCACAATCACAGGCAACTTCACCAACCAGTTGTATAACATCCAACTAGTCTGATTTACGATGCTTCCTCGCAGCTTGTTTAGTATCTAAACACCACCATCTGTGCATAAGCTGTATGGCTACAAGAAAGACTAATACCAAAAGCATAAATTTGGATAAA
>BQNB010010834.1:4134-27660 GCA_026074375.1 Tanacetum coccineum | reverse complement strand
GTTTTCTAGTTTCAACATTTGGGTAAATCTCCTTTATAAGGAGTATAGATGACATAAACTACCTTTATCAAGTTATAACTTTTTTTTTGAACGGCAACTTTATTAAAAAAAACTAGCAAGGAGCTAGAAAGACATTACAAAGAAATAAGATAGGGGTTTTTTAACCAATACTCCTAAGAAAAAACCCTATTACATCTACTAGAACACCATAAAAAGGACCAAGAAACAATGTCATCAAAAATCGTCGAACGATTAGGAGGCGAAGCGTCAAAGACCAACTGATTTCGAAGCCTCCAAATCTGCCACCAAGCAACATAAAAAACACCTTCTAAAATAGACTTGAGACGGGAAGAAAGCCGAAAGGATAAGAACCAAGCATCCCAATCCGAGAAAGAACAAATCTCCTGCTATGTAATTCTTGTATATATATTCATATAATTTACAGCTCAAGTCGATACCAGTAAAAAAAACATATTACAAACATTGTAAAACTTAGCAAATTTATCAAGTTTATAGAAGTTCCGGAGTTAACATTGGGTAGAGGGCGTTTTCCCAAAAGATTGCGGTATCTATCGAGTTTGACTAGTCTGAAAAATCATGAACACGCAACGGCTTTGCACTTAAAAGGTAACATTTATATACTTTACGATATATTTTTTTTACTTAAGTATTTTGTTAATATGAATAATAGTTAGAAACCATGGTTGTTTAGTAAAAGCTTATAGATATAATATTCTTACACGAAAAAAAAATTCTTAAATCTATTTTACTAAACACTTAACAAATGTTGAAATTATATGTATTACGGTTTTTTAAGGATTCGTAGAAAGGCACTTGTTCATGTGTGGCAAATTGGATGTTTGACTCTACCTTGCTTCCATATATGGTTACTGACCCACTTAAACAAGTTTCTTTTTCTTGGTAAAAATTCTTTTAACTTACCCAGTTGACTTGGTAAAAAAGGTTTTTAACTTATACATGCCGAGAGCAAACACTTTGCACGACAATTTCACGTATGTGAATGAGTTGATCAAAGGTTTTTATAATCCTCCTATCTAGATTTTTTTCTATCAAATCATACCTATTTATTTAATCAGGAGAGCTAGACTTCATAGACAAATTCCGACAATTTTCCATCCTTATATCTCGATCTCAAGTTTACAAGATGTCAAACCAGATGGAAATTGCGGGTTTAGATCCGTCGCTCTCGGTCTTGGTCTCCATGAAGATCATTGGCCTAGAATTCGCTCAGATTTGGTGCGCGAGTTAGATTCGCACCGACATCAATACATGTCTATATTTGGAACTAAAGGTTATAACCAAATATACCGTAGCGTGTGGTTGGCTGGGAATGGAGGAAATGCTCGCCACAGGATTCGTAATCTTCAACGTATAACAATGTAGTTGTAAGTCTCCAACGATAAGGGTTGCGTACTAGTTTCCACTTTGGTCTGATTTCACCGCAATCGACTCATAATGAGGTATCATCGTGATTGCACACGTGAATGGTGACCATTATATTAGAGTTGAGTTACGGGAAGGTTTTCCTTACAATAACTTCATCCACTTTGGGTCACATTTCGAAGCAATTTGCATCTAAAATGGTGGTGACAAGATATTTAGTCGTCAAATGATTTTCGCGGAGTTATTTTCGTGGATCCTGAAAGTTATGTAATAACTTATATAACTTTTATGAACTCTATGATTAATGTAATTTATTTAGTTTATGTTTATATATTTGGTTATAATCCTTTAGATAATTAATTGTATACATTGACTTTTATTTTTTAAGATAGATACATACACGCATTGTATATACATTTTTAAGGCTTGAAAAACTTATATATATATTTTTATAAAATAATCTATTTAAATAATATATATAAATAATAATAAAGTTTTCAACAATTTCCCTCCACAAACTTTTCATCATCTCCCTCCAATTTTGACACTATCATTTCCCCTCCACAAATTTTTCATCACCTTCCCTCCAATTTTAACAAACAAACAAACCCCAGAACAAGTCTTTATTTTTGGGTCCATTTCTTGTTCCCCATTTCTTGGTCCCATTTCTTGAAAACTACTTATGTATGTTTCAATTGGTCCCCATTTCTTACAACTACTTATGTACTTGATGGTTTTTAAATCCTAGATTGGTGGTTTGTAAACCCAAAGAGCCGTTTTCTTTTCTTTGTTTCCAAAATACGTGATTAGGGTTTAGGATCTTAATGGCTGATACCATGTAGAATGATAGAAACCCCCTTGAGGTATTATGTTTCATTGATGATATATTTATAGTGTGATATACAAACCCTAATGGCCATAACTCACAAATCGAGCTTGAGCCAACTATATCATCTAACTAGCTTATAAACCCGTGATAAATCACGGGTGGCTTATAAATTTTTTGAAAGAAACATTATTCAAACAATAAAAGGTAATAAATGTTAGTGAAAAATAAAAAAAGTGAAAATTCCCCGTCTAAAGAACAATCAATTATTGACCCGCAACTCGTTTTCATGTATCCATTAGACCATTACACATTGACAACCATCTTATTATATTTGATTTTATCACACTGAATTTAGTATCACATCTAATAAACACACGAATTTAACAATTATAAGTTCAAATTTTGAAACTGATACAGGTTATTATATCATGTTCTACGACATATTGACTTTGACTAATATGAGATCTTCAATTAAGAATACAACCAACATGAATGTTGTTGAAACGTTAACCCGTTAAAAGTATTATGAATACAATGATGAAGTAGTAACTAAAAGTATAAGTTAACATGGCTGAAATTTAAGGTAATTTTAATCGGATCAATTATAACAAATAAGAGCTTTCTCCATCATCACTACTCGTAAACAATATATAAAAGCCTCAAACATGTTCCTCAAAGGTATATTACATAGTTCGAGTAATACAATCATAAGCATAACTCAAGTTCATACCTTTCGAGTCTTGATTCTAACCTTGTTAATGTTCCAAACTGGGTCAATGAGCATACAATCAATTTGAGAGACGGGACTTATGTATTACGATTTAGGTAATTGTGAAAAATGCAAAATGACAATTTAAGTGTGCTATATATTAGCCAAATATGTATAAATATAGAGTCAAAGGTTGTTATACATATATAAGAAACTTGACTAATAAGTTGTATACACTTGTAAAGAAATCTAACACCTAGGAGGCAATAGCAAAATATCCCAGGCGATTGAGCAACATCCACCTCAAAAGCCTACACCATTAACGAAAATAATAGAGCCCCTAACTTTTTGGAGTTGTATAGTGAGTATTGCAAAGAAAATTAACACACATCTGTTTGAATTGAGAAGCATTTTTATGTTGAAACCTTGATTTAAAAAGACATATTTGAAGATATAAAGAGAAATAAAAGTCAATACTAATGCACACTAATGATCATCAACCTATAAAGAAATTTATACCAAAAAAAGAAAGTTTTTTTAGGATTGCAATTTTTCTAAACTTCTAGTGAAAAGAAGTTACAAAAAAATAACAAAATCCAATTCGAGTCACATTATTTTAAGAACTCGTGCTAAGAGAAGACAACTTATGCCAATCTCAAGTGTAAACTTGTGATTTTGAGGCCACAAAGATTAATCAATTTAAAAAATAAGCGATCTAAAATTGTGTATTGAAAACAACTTTAAGCATATTGTTTTCGTCAACAGCGAACACAGTGTGCAAATTAGCTCTTTATATAAGCAAACCAAACAACAAAAAAACTATTTAGATTCAAAAGACAAATGATTCATTAAGAAGTTCAAAGTTTTGTTATCATAAATCTAAAAAAAATAATTTTTTTCCTTGTTATACTCTACAATATGAGAATCAATTATGCCCATATTATTTATTTTAATAAACTCTGTACGAAATATTGAAACGTAATTTTGGATAAACAATTTCCAACAAAACATATGAATCAAACATTTTATTTTGGTCGAAAATGTTTCATTGATTTATCAAATTTATATAAACAGTTAATCAAAAGTTGCAATATAAACTTACTTAGAATTAATTTAGACGAAAGAATATTGAATTTGGAAATAAAAGAGGCAAGTTTGCTCTTTTGATAGAAGCATGAGTCAAACATTCCAAAAAAAACCATGTAAATATTAATTGCATACACATGTGGATTAAATGATGTCATTAGTGATGTCATTTGTGACATAAGCAAGATTTCAAAAAAATCTTTGTTTTTTATATATAAGATAAGATATAGATATAGATAGATATAGATATTTAAGTTGGATATCTAATTTGATTTGTTGTTGGCCATGCATATCTAATTAGCTATATTTTTTATTTATTTTACAAATCAAGTATACATACTTTTTAATATTGTTTGTAAATGTCATCATATTTCTGTTGGCGTCTACCATAATCTACTTTATTATAAATTTTGTAATTTTCTTTTATGTTTTATTATATTAAAATATAATGACATTTTTTAAGTATCTTATATTGCTCATGTTTAACATATAATTGCATTTTCTCAAAGTACCTTATATTGCCCGTGTTGAACACGGGTTCTTATCTAGTAGTAGATATATACACAAGTGACACAAGTTTTTGACTAACGTGTATAGATGCATCCGCCTTATTGTGATGTCAAACCTTGCCCATGTGGCCATGTTGAGCATAAACTTATTCATAGTCGCCAAATTACAAGTTGCTCCCAGGGTCATTGACTCATTGCCATATTGGAACATATTGAATGATGGATTAGTAATACTAACACTACAACATTTACCACTATCCCCAGCGACAAATCCATGCCTTCCTGGGCAACTTGTCGCTGGGGATACCAATCTTGGGCGACTTGTCGCCCGGGATAAGTTGAAGGGGAAAGCTCGCCAGGGATCCTTTCCTGGCGACTTTCCCGAGCGACTTGGTGTGGCCCACATACTTTGAGTCAAACTAATAAGTGTCACGGTGGATGATGCTCCCGGGCGACAAGTCGCCCGGGAAAATGCTTTCGTAAAAAAACTAATTAACCATGATGATTGATTAATTAATTAATTGTGTCTTATCCTGGGCGACATGTCGCCCGGGAAAATTTTCATATACGTTGACTTGTCAACTTTTAAAATAGCTTTTGTCGTTTGGTGCCGGTTAACCCGGGCGACATGTCACCTGGGATTGATATGTCATTTTTTTAGTTTTGGTTTTCCCGGGCGACATGTCGCTCGGGATTGATGTGCAATTTTTTTAGTACGTCTGCATTTTTTTTAGCAGCCTGCACAGCAAGAAATTTCCAGATTTTTTTGGAAAAAATCTACCAAACATCAAACCTGTATAAACCAATATAGACTATATCCAAATACATCACAACTTGTACCAAAATACAATACAATATAACAGATCAACGCATTTGATCTAATAAAGCTAAATCGTTCAAAATCCTAATAAACACAATATAGTCTACAAAACGAGGCTTTCTAGTCACAAACCTTGCATTATCCGCAAGATATAAGTCAATAATCAACTAGATAACATGTACGGGGAAACAAATGTTTACATAACGGTCGCCAATATATAGTTGAAGAAACAAAAACATACTAACCCATATAATAACACACTCTAACTCTCCCATCCTTCTCATCCTTGTCGTCGTCCTCATCGCCGCCTGGCTCATCATCCCCGCTCCCGCTGGCACCCCCAAACTCAGGTGATGACTCAAACTGTGTAAGCATCTGTGAAAACTTGTCGTCACTCTTAAAAAGCCTCATCATCATATTCACCTGTTTGGTTAGGTTCTTGTTAATCTTTTTGAGCTTTTCGACATCAGCGAGGTCGACAGTGGATTGAGGCTGAGGCGGACATCCATCCGTGGCGCGCTCCGACAATACCCTACCAACACCGGCCATGATCTCTTCTTCGGTGTAGGGCACACCCGTCTCGGTGTTGGAGCCTTGACGTTGCAGCCTCAACATCTCATCCTATGTAGTGACAAAAACACAAGATAATTAATATATTAGTCAGGTTGCTACATTATTTCTTGACAAATCATTAAAGTGTGTATTTTGAAACAAAACTTACGTATA
This sequence comes from Tanacetum coccineum, assembly GCA_026074375.1. Classification (NCBI taxonomy): domain Eukaryota; kingdom Viridiplantae; phylum Streptophyta; class Magnoliopsida; order Asterales; family Asteraceae; genus Tanacetum; species Tanacetum coccineum. Next base: position 21,577 of record BQNB010010834.1, on the reverse strand, counting down.
GAGCTCGGTCCTCATCCCGCATGAATACCTCGCCAACAGTGTGTGTCACGAAGAAGGTGTGGATCAACGACGGGTACTCTCGAGTTGATGAGCTCTCCATCTGTACATACACACGTATATAAGATGAAACAAATTAAAAATGGCAAATCACAACACACCAAAGCGTATAATAAGATATATATGTATAAATGTATGTAAAATAATTATAATGTTTATTACCATCTGATCTCGAAGGCGAGCAAGTGACCGGGATCCCTGTTGGCATACGACCGTACTCTTTGCCCGGTTTTGGCGATTTTGAGCTGCTCGGGCTTGGTTCCTGGGATCATTCCAAAAGGTAATCTGGGCATCCCAATCTGCTGGGGTAATGCTCTCGGGACGTCGCTGCCTGATGCTCTCCACGTCGTACGTCCTGGTCTTGGGGTTTATAACCCAATGTGCTACCTTGAGGGAAGCCTTGTTGGTATTGTACAACTTTTGCAAATGTTGCTGGATGCTTGCATTGATATCTGTCCAGCGCTGGGATTGCATATGAGGCTTCAAGTCAAACTGGGTCTGCAATCGTATACAACAAAACAAAGACAGAGTTAGAGATATAATTTATATATTTATCTAAATTTGTTTATTTATTTATATGATATAAATAAATAAATGAATTTAGATAAATATACACAATTAAATAAATGAACACGATAATAAAATAAACATAAAAGGATAATGAAATAACTATCCCCAATCTTTGTCACGATCGTCGCCTTCCGCTTCGCCGGGACCTTTTTCCAAGAAGGGTAGTACAAAGGCATCTCCTTAATGAGCTCCCCAAGGTAGTTAGACCAATGAGACGCATGGTCACCAAGAGGCATCATGGTCTTTTTGTCGTCCCACTCAAACCGGATCGGGACGGGGCCTTTGTCATCAGTGATCTTCTTTAACCTGAGGTTCCGGGTCTCCTGGCGGGTATGCAGCCTACCCGCTTTCCTGCCACCTAAATTGGGTTTTCGGGTGCCTTTGCCTGCAAAATCAAGTAAGTGATAAAGTCATAAAAAGTCAAGGCAAACAAATTCAATGTATCAAATTTATGCTTGTATTACAATAATTCAAAAATTCTTACCTCGGTTAACGAAGCAACCCCCACAACCGGTGGGTATATGGTGTGTAGGGGGACGATCATTACCGCCACCGTCACCGCCGTGGCCCCGTGCAACATCTGCTGACATCTGTACAAGTACAATTAGGATAACATATAGAAATTCATGAACAAAATAATATAAGCATGCACACATCCAAATACATACATATCCAAATAAATATATACATTTAAACAATCCACAACAATTTCATTCATTCATTCAAATATATAAGTGTATTTTGCAAGTTACAACTCAAGATCAATCTTCTTCTTCACTAGAATAAACAACATTTACAATTGAAACCTCGTTTAAGTCCGGATTATGACTTGAATAAACAAATGGATGATTTGATGATCTAAAGCAACAATTAAAATTGACAATTGAAAACAATTAAACTAATACGGAAAACAAATAAAATGTGACAATTAAGCAAGTAAACTAATTTTAATCCCTAAAAATGTAAACTAAAATTCTAAACCTAAGTTAAGACAAAAGAAAATTTTAGGAAAAAGAAAAACATTTTTTCTTTTTTTGTTTATTTTTTGAATTTAATATGAATTAAAAACTATTAAACTATTAAAAATAAAGTCCTAAATTTTTTATAAAAATTACTTTAATTAAAGAAAATGTGCAGAAAGTTTCTAAAAATAAAAGCCCTAATTTTTATCCTTTTATAAAAGTTTTAATTCGAAACTAATAAAACTTAACTCTAATTATTAATTAAAAACTAATAACTAAATTAAAAAACTAACTAAGGGACAACTGTGTAAAATACATAAGGGGGACTACGGGGCTACAACATTTAACGGGCAAGGATTAACTGAAAAACAACTAAAAAGAAAAATTACAAGAATGGTCCCTGAGGTGTCCTACCGACAAAAACTAAGGCAATTATAAAGCTCAAATTCTAAAATTTGCTTATCACTAAAACTTAAAAGAGGCAAAGTTTTGTAAAGGCAAGCTGAGTGGGAACAAAATTAATAAAAACTACTTGGGCTGAAAATAACAAATAAGCTCAATAAGAGCTGTATTTTTGAACTGACTCGAAAAGGAGGGTTTAACCCTTGGTTTTAGAAAATAAGCTATAAAAAACTCAACACTAGATCAAAATGTAAAAGGAAAGAAGTTCTAATGAGCTTATGATGTGCTTAACCTAAAAATGAAAAGATAATAGAGCTTAAAGTACTTTTAGACTACTGAAAATGAGGAGGAAACAAGCAAACTCAGATAATAAGGCATTTAGCACAAAAATCAAATAAGCTAAAAACTTTAAAAAGCTAAGCTAGACTCTAAATCTTTAAGGACTTATCAAACTACTTATAATCTATCTATATAAACTGAAAAATCTAGAATCATAAGCTAAATTAACAAATTAAAATCCTAAAATTCCTAAGTACTGTTTTTGGCTTTTTAACTTTTTAAGGACTTTTGACAGCAAAATAAGCTAGGAGAATAAGCTAGAAAATGTAATCTAAAACTTATTCTATATTAAGCTATAGCTAATCTTAGCCCTACTTGAATCTAAGATCCTAAATCCTATTCTTATTAACTAAAAATTATGCCAAAGGTGCAGTACTAACTTGTGCCAGCATAAAGTACTAACTGTTAGTTTAGTACTGGTGTGTTATTTGGTGGAATTGTGGCCAGCAAATTAGCTAACTAATAAGCAATAAATCTAAATCTATTACCTAATCTATATTAAGCTACCTCTAAACTATATACTACCTTAATTTGAAAATCTAAGTCCTAAGATTACTTGGCTTAATCTTAAGCCAAAAGTGACAGCAGAACTAACTTGTAGTTAGTACTGGTGCACTATGCATAAGTGCAACTCAAAAGTGCAGGCTTCCTAAGGGAAACCTTGCACTAAACACACTCTACTAGAGTGTATAGACAAAGTGCAAGCAAGATCTAAGCCTTAAGGGCTTTGGATCAAAATTTCACAAGCAAAAAGATAGTCAAAAACTGCCCTGGTGTAAAAACAAAGATAATAAGCCATATCTTTTGAAATTTTGAACTCTAACTTATAAAAACTAAATGAAAACTAATTTTAAATGAAAACTCAGCTGACTCAAGCAAATTTCACAAGTAATGTTGACTTTTAGAGGTCAAACACACTTATGCCAAACACCCCTTTACTACTATGATAGTTATGATTAAGCTACTAAATTTGAAATCTATTTAAACAAGTGCTTAATACCAGAAAATTAACAGATTAAAATTACTTTAATAGCATGTATTAACAATTAATAAGCAAATATACTAAGACCTTAAAGCTTATTTTACTATATTTTTAGCTTTTTAGAGGTTTTTATGACAATATTTAAAAATCAAGATCTAAATATCAAAGCAAATCAGAATGAAAACTCTAGGATTATTAAGCTAATACTAAACACAAATAAGCACTAATAAGCAACTTTAATAAGCTATTAAGCAGATCTACACTATTAGGCTAAAATTAAGCTAGAAATGAAATTATGAAAAGTAAATGAAAACTTACTTGAACCTTTAGCTAAACAAAAGGTTCCCAATAGGGCAGCTACAAGCTCCCTAGCTTATTAATAAGCTAGGGTATAAGTTCTTGGGATCTCTTCTAATTTAAGATCCCCTTCCAAAAAGCTCATATCCAATAGAATCCATTATAAATGTAAGTTAAACTGGTTTAGGGTTTAGGTAAGATTAATACTGAATTAAAATAAGCTCTATTTCAGCTTATAGACTGAAAGAGCTTAAAATGAGCTTATTAGCTTATTGAGACAATTTGGCTTATTAAGACAGCTTTTGAATAACAAGAAAAGAGAGCTTATGAATGATTTAAACTAAATTTCATTAATAAAAGTTACTGGTTACATTACTTAAAAAAGAAAATTACATTTAAGAAAAATACGAATTTAAGCTAGACTAAAAATTACTAAAAAAACTAGATGGTGTGTGTGTGAGAAGTGAGGCCTATTTATAGGTGTTTGGTGAAGCTTCCAGACCCTCTTGCCTTGCCTTCCAATCTTTTAATCCTGGCCAATCATTTCTTCAATCATTTGAGCATCAATTGTGGTCGTTTGATCAAGCTGTGGACACCTGAGGATTGCCAGCGTGTCATTCTCTTTTGGATGCATTTGTGCTTCTTTTGTGAGTGTTTTAGCACAAAAACCCACACCCCTTGTGCTTCTTCCATTGATGACGTGCCCTTTGAGTGTGAAAGGGCTTAAATGATCCATGATTAGACTAATTTGACCCTGCCATTGCATTATAGACTCCATGGATTGACTTTCTTGACCTTCAATTTCCATAAGCCCTTTGTTTTTGACTGGGGGTAAAAACGGGGGAGATGGGTGAATAGTAAAAGGGGTTTCGCGCCCAATTTTTTGACAGTTAAATTGGTTATAACTTTGGGGAGTTTGCATATTTGGCCCTTGTGTTCTCTTTTCCATTTTCTAGTTATAAATAACTTTCAAAAAGTGCAAGATTAGCCCTTGGAGTTTATATAAAAGATAAATGGGCTAGGGTTTTGAGCTTTTGTGAAAGTTGAGGGACCAAGGTGAAACATTTTGAGGATTTGTCCTTTTGTGTTGTCTTTGTTTGACTGGATTTGACTGAGGCTTGACTTTTCTGGCTTCGGCTTTGATTCTTTGGCTTCTTTTTGTACTCTTTTGATTCTCGTGTCCGTGCTTGCCCATTTGTTGATTTTTTGCTTTGATGATTTTTGATTTATCAGTACCTGCTACACACAAACACAAAAATAAGCATATTTTTGCCATTTTTGTCTGTTTTGGGTTTAATGGGGTTTTATAGTACTAATATGGATATGTGTATTCTACTAATCAATAACACAGAATTCGTGAACAAATATATAATTTAAGTTTCACACATTCCAAATACATACAGATCCAAATATAAATATACAAATTTAAACAATCCACAAACACTTTTATTCATTCATTCAAATATATAAGTGTCTTTTGCAAGTTCAATCATGACAATCTTCTTCTTCACTAAGAATATACAACAATCTACACATCATCATCTATCAAACTTTGCAGACGGTCTTCATCATCAGAATCTACTAATTCTTGAGGTCAGGGGCGGTTTTCTCATATCAATAATAACACGTCTTCATCAAGATCAATTATATTGGCGGTGCGTCAACCTCCGTTGAATTGACATATATATGCAAGGGTCACATTATCCAAGTCATTCAAAAATAGTAGAAAGTATTGAATAATCAGATAGTTGTCAAAATGTATAAACATCTGGGGTCTTCCTCTATACGATGCCACCCCATTCTGAAAACTTTTTATGTTCACTTGTTCGACGAACTTCGTGGGGTTGTCGTCTGGCCATATCTTCAAGGTAGAAGCATTGTTTGACTTGTGTTACGAGGAATGTTTTGATCATCTTTAAAAACGATCACCTTTTTGTCAAGATTTATGGTTATGTGTTTTAAGGACAAAGACAGATGTTTGACTTTACGTTCTTTGATGTAGTGTCAAACCACTTTAACCGGGTACAACACAACTTAGAACGACAAATACGAAAACTCAAGGGGATTTCTTGAAAGTGACCATTAATACATTTCTCCGTCCTTCCCACCAGGCGAACAAATGCCGTTGTTTTGAGTTGTGCGACGTTCATCGCGGCTGTGCACGACAAACCTCACATCGTTGACTACGCAAGAGTTGACTGAGATTGGAGTCGGTGTTGGTCCACAAGCCAAAGTGAATAACTCATTGGTTATGCTAACACCTGGGTCATTATCTACGTGACGTTGAAGAATCTATGAAGAAGATAGGATTAGATAGAGAACACAAAATATGATATCGTTATTTTTACAGTTAAGTACACAAAATAAGGGTTAAGTTTACCTGCGACCTAAACCAGTCAAGGAATTCTTCTTTCATGTCTTTGTTAGGAAATTTACTAAAAAACGTTCATGGTATTAGAATAAGTCGTCGAAAAGATAAGTTAAGAAAAAAAAGTTTCAAAATAAAAACGCGTACCTCTTGAACTGGGACCGGTACGTGTCAATTTCAGGACTGTTGTAAAGTACATACCATGTCACTTTCTTCAACTCTTGGGCATCAAACCGAGATAAACCGGATCGTAACACTTAATCGATTAACATAGTGATCGGAACCACCTGACATGACACGTTGGGTGAGGGGGATCAGATACGGTTCGGGACGATTAAATTTCGTGTCGTAGTATGTAACATCCCAAATAATGAGAACTAAAAAGTCAATGCTGCTTCTGCATCATTAACCCTTGCAATTGAACTTCAGCTTAGCTTATTTGTACATTACCTTTTAGCTTTCTTCAAAGAATCTTTCAAATGGAACATCACCGAGGTTGCGAATAAGCCCGCTTCAGAGCCTATAGCGGTAAATGGATATCAAGTGAATCATAATGTCAAAGAAAGCAGGAGGATATATGAGCTCGAGATTGCACAGAATATCGACCACTTTGCTTTGAGCTTTTAACATGTCATCCTGCATCAAAGTTGCAAAGCAGATTTGCTTAAAGAATGAACATAGCTCAATTATTGGTTTTGCAACCTCATCGGGCAAGTATTGCTGAAGTCCGTAAGGAAGTAAATGTTGCATCATTATATGACAGTCATGAGACTTCACGCCTGTTATATTGGTATCATTATTGGTCACTTTGTGCTTGAAGTTGTATCCGAACCAAAATCTGGGCAGTGTTCAAACTCCTGTGGACGAATGACAAACTTTTTTCTGTTCTCTGGTATGAAAGAATACACAGCCTGAGGCTTCGAGCACTTCCCATTTTTGTTTGGCCAAGCCACAAGCCACTTCGAATGCCCAACCTTTTCAAGTCTTGTCTTGCCTTGGCGGTGTCTTTAGATTTATCATTCATTAAAAAAGTGTTTAAGATGGCCTCCAACACATTTTTTTCTACATGCATGATGTCTAAATTGTGTTTTAGTGTAAGAAAAGACCAATACTCAAGCTCATAAAAAATAGATCATTTAGTCCAATTCAGCTCGACAAGAACATTGTGTTTTATCTTCACTCCCCCATAACTCGGATGTTTACCCTTCACACGCGTGGGCAATCTAGCAAGTTGAGCCTGGATTTAATCCCGGTCAAATGATCTCCGTCTTCTATCTCACCATTGAATTTAAGTGACCTCCTCAATTTATGAGGCTTCTTTAAGAATCTTTTGGGGCCAACATAAGTTGTTTTGCCTAACACACGCACAGATGGAGTGTCTTCATTACATGTAGGGCATACCTTGTAACCTTGCCCACTCACAATAAACTACTTTCGAGAGGAAAATCATTGATGTCCATAAAACCATCGTCTCATATTGAAACTTACTGGCCAAATATAGCAACGTCTATGTTTTCGAAACTGTTCAGTGCCATAAATCCTTTAAGTCATCAAATCAAAGGCCTCTAAGTAACATCAATGTTCTTGCCCGGGGATTTAGGCCCAAAAATTAACAATGTCAGTATAAAATAACTCTTTTTCATACATAACCACGGAGGCAGATTGTATGTTGTCAATATCACCGGCCACATGTTGTAAGCCCGACTAAGGTTGCCGAACGGATTAAAACCATCAGTAGCCAACCCTAATCGAACATTTCTTGGTTCTTTTGCAAAATTAGGATACTTGGTGTCAAAGTTCATCCATGCTCTACCATCAACCGGGTGTTGCATCTTATCGGGCTCCATACGCTTTCCAGTAGCATGCCAAGTCATTTCTTTTGCAGTGTGACTAGACTTGTACAAACGTTGTAGTCAAGGAATGATCAGAAAGTAGCGCAACACCTTCTTAGGAACATTCTTCCCTGGTGTGTTACTGTCTTTCCATCTACTCATTTTACACACAGGACAGAAAATTATATCTTTGTTATTGTCGCCCCGAAATAAGAAGCAATCGTTTACACAAGCATGTATCGACTCGTACCCTAACCCGATCATTTTAAATATCTTCTTTATTGCATAGTATGACGGTGGGAGCTTGTATCCTTTCATAGTGGGAAATACATGTTGGAAAAACTCTAGCATGTCATTGAATATAGAATCAGTCAATTTACCTTTAACCTTAAAATAGGTAAACTTTGCCATAAAGTCTAATCAAGTCACATAGTCACAACCGGGGTACAAATCCTCATTGGCACTGGCATATAACTCTTCAAATCGTTACATTTAGCTTGAGTCGGTTCATTACTTGTCTCACCAATATCTCCTTGAGTTGGCTCATTTTGTTCATTATTCGGAGGAATATAGCTAAGATCATTAAGTAACGCTATCATGTCACTCATCTGAGGTTGTCTTGTGTTATCTATTGCTGGCGGTGGCGGAGGAAGATCCGGTTCACCGTGGTGAATCCATTTTTTATAACCTGGGTCCCACCTATATCTCGTAATGTGTTTTGTAAGGTTTTTGATGGATACCCACAATACTGTTCGACAAGACTTGCATGGACATTTTATATTCCTGACACTATTCACTAACGGCTTGCAATCATTCATGAAATTTGTAAGACCGGTATAAAATGCCTTTTCATGACGCTCTAAAAGTGTCAAACTCTTATCAATTACCATAACTGCTTTTTAACGATACAATTAGTTATTATATGCAACTTAATTAAACACATTCAAACGAGGAATACGAGATGTTTTGTTCAACCTAGTGCAAACTATGGAAAGGGCATCCTAACCTCTCTTTGATATGATTCATTCTCATATATGACATTGTGATAAAACCCAATTTACAATTTGAGAAAATTTCAGACAGCAATTTCACTCAACTCCCAAATATGTGTTTAAAGACATATTCATAGGAGTAAAGGAGAAACACTGTCGAAATCATCTCAAATAGTAAACCAATTATAAGCATTCATATTCTAAATGAGACAAAACATTCAAAAAGCAGTCCCAAACTGGGGACTTTTCGAAATTAATTTCGGACGGGTTTTCTATAGGATGATTAAATTCAAGGGGATTTTCTGAAATTAATCACTAAAATCCTAAAACATTCCTAAAACAAATTAATCACTTAAGAATATGATTCTTTAGGTTCTAACTCTGCAAGCATCTTTTTAATAAACCTGATTAACTCCAATGCCATAGTACTGTCTTCTTCAGACTCTAACTTCAATTTCAGCATTTGCATTAGTACTTCCTTTCTCAAAGGATACTTCTTTTCTACCAGCATATGGATGACTAATCCTGTTTCAGTCACTAAGGTATGTACCCCTGAAGAACTATGCAACTTCCAACTCACAATAGTCCAATCTAGCTGTGAATTCCAAAACTCATTTTCATCATCTGGGTTGAACATAATCATCAAATCTCCCCAAAGTACTCTGTCAAACCCTTCAGGTATCTCATCTTGAAATCTGTCCATTACCAGTTGATACACAGCATTCAAATCTTCTCTATCAAATATGGACAATACTCTCATCAAAGTACTAAAGTATCTCTTTTGTCCATTACTTCTAATCACCACATTTTGATTAATCTCTTCAATGTGTTCAGCTTGATCAGTCTGTGGTTTAGTTCCAAGACACTCTGTCTTCCATTCTTTGATAGGATATTTTCTGTCAAGTATTTCATAATCCACTTCTTTTTCCTCATCTGGAGCTATAGTTAAGTGTAATCTCAGCTCATCATTCTCTTTGTCACTATCATCTTCAGAAGTGTTTTGAATATATCTTCTTTTCCTTGACTTCATCTTTTTCCTTGTACCAAGTTTTCTCTTTTTCTTACTTTCTTCTTCTTTGCTTTCCTCCTTAACTTCTGCTTTACTCTTCTCCTTGACCATTTCATCCTTAGAGAAATCAACTCCTTTCTCATTCATCCTTTTGATCAATCTTTCATCTTCAGCAGACCCAATAGAGATAAAATCTTCATCTGACCTCTTAATCTTCTCATACAAAGCTTGTACTTCCTCAAACTTCTTGATTTTCAATTCAGCATGCTTGAAGTTTCCCACATGCTTTAAGTAGGTCATCATTTGATTTCTTAATTGATTCTTTGTTGGTGGTCTGTTCCTGATAGCTTCTGATCTTTGTTGAGCAAGGAATCTTCTTTGAGCAGCAATTGTGTCATGAAGGAACTTTGCTCTTTCTTCTATTGTAAATTGCTCTCTTTCTTGTTCTTGAAGCTTCTCAGCAAGAAGTCTATCTGCCTCAATCCTTGCCTTTATATCATCAAAGTTTCTTATAAGAGCTTCATTGGCAGCTTTTTCTTCAGCTATTCTGTTTCTTTCCTCTTCAGCTTCCCACTCTTCTTGTATTTTCCTAGCCATCTCTTCATCACTTTCAAGCTGTTTAAACTTTTTCTCAGCTTCAGGTATACCATCAGATTCACTTTCAGATTCATCCTCCTCTTCAATTTTCTTCTTTCCTTTGTCTTTTGGATCAATCTTTGGAAGAGGCTTTAATGTGAGAAGTGATCTTGTAGAAGTAGGCCTAGGTTTAATCCTCCTCTTCTATTTTCTCTTTTCCTTTGTCTTCTGGATCAATTATGGAAGTAGGCTTTAATGTCAGAAGTGATCTTGTAGAAGAAGGCCTATTTTTTGTCAGTTTTCTTTAATAACCTTCAACTCTACACCTTGTTTAGCAAGTAATTTGCTTGTGACGAGCAATATGTCAGAAGAATTTTCTTTTCTTCTAATGTAAATTGCTCTCATTCTTGTTCTTGAAGCTTCTCAGCAAGAAGTCTGTCAGCCTCAATCTTGCCTTTAGTCATCAAAACCTCTATAGAGAGCATTCAAATGGTAGCTTTTTCTTCAGTGCTAATCTGTTTCTTGTCTTCTTTACCCATCCACTCTTCTGTAATAACTGATTGTAAGCTTCATAGATCATTTTGCCATCTAGGATATCATAACATTGATCACAACAGCGAATAACAAAAAGAACAAACAATGTTAATAACAGGAATTAGTTATTTATTCATAAACTAATAAACATAACTATTCGACTTTACTCAGTCGACTATTAACGATACATAAACTAATAAGCTAACTATTAGACTCGCATTAGAAGTAACTATTATGGAACTAATCATTGTACTAGACGCCTTACCCCTCTTTATATACTAGAGGGGATAGGGTTTACAAGATAAGAGATACAGATTCAAATAGAAATTAGGAAAACATAAATTAAAGCATAAAATACATATGACTAATCTTTCAATCAACATTAAATTTTGATCTTTATCCTTGTATTGAAGCCTTAAATACTGGTAGACTAATAATTAATCAGCAATAATGTTATTCCAGTCTTTGTCTTGTAGGTCCTCCATCTTTAATATGTTTTGTCAAAATCAACTCAAAGTATAATTCCATCAATACTTCCCTAGTTGAAAATGACAAAAACCAATAAGCACAAAGCTTCCCCTGAAGCTAATAGATGAAGAAACTTCCCTGTAATCCAAGCACACTTCCCCTTTTTGTCATAATCAAATAGGGAGTGCATGTAGAAGGTAAATAAACAGATAATTCCCCTTTTAACATGTTTACCTCTCTTGAATCAATGACTCAGTAGGCTCCCGCAGCAAGCAAATTATCAATGATGAAGAAAAACGAATGAATGACGAATTTGTTGAAGAAATTTTGAATTTCCCAAACTTATAGTCTCTTAAATCCTTTATATCCACATGCGTCGATTCTCAAACCTGCTATGTATATAGTAGACCTATGTCTCTTGACAAAATCCCCATTCCACTATTAAATTATACACTTGAGCGATAATAACGTAACTCGCTTAAAGTGAAATAGCAAATGTACGTAGTAAGCATCATAAGGTTGAAGTATCGTGAAACACCTTTGCTAGATGCATCAAGTCTTCATCACGCAGCCTTATAATCACGAACAAGTTATCTTAAAGGGGAACCACTCCTATTAAGATATTATAAGAACACAAAACCTGTGAAAATCAACTACAAATCAAAATAAGTAATAATCAAAATTTCTTCTTTAAATTAATCTCCTCCGAACACGAGCCATAAACATCATCATCGTTCAAGATCCAAATGCGTCCGTGTTTAGGTTTCTTCTTCATTCTTCTACCATAAAACCTTGAATCCTAGATATCAAGAGCAACCCGCTTCTGGATACCAATTGAGAAACCTGATTGTGAGGCTTCATAGATCGTTTTGCCATTTAGGATAATTATAACATTGATCACTGCAGCGGAAAAACAAATAAAGAACAACAATGTAATAACCAAGGTTTGATATTCATAAACTAATAAACTATAAAGCAATTCGACTTTATCATTTCGACTATGACTATTACATTAAACTAATAGCTAACATATTAGACTCTCATTGGAGAGTTCTAACTATGCTGGATGATCAATACTAGACGCGCTACCCCACTTTATATACGAAGGAGGGGTTAGGATTACAAGACAAGATAAGATCAAATAAAATTAGGAAACTATAAATCAGCATTAAATACTATTTGACTAATCTTCAATCAGCATTAATGTTGATCTTTATCTTTTAGCTGAGCATTAAATACTGTTTGACTAATCTTTAATCAACATTAATGTTATTCCAGCTTTGTCTTGTAGGTCCTCCATCTTTAATATGTTTATTGTCATAATCAACTCAACGAACGATCTATAATTCCCATCAGTATCCAATATAGGCATTCCCTAGTTAATACGCAATTGGTTATGGAGCGGGAACAATTCCATATAATTCAAGGAATATACCAACACTTACATTTCCTTACATAAAAATATTCCCATATACTTTAACACGACAATGGACATATTTAGAAATGAAAAAATCATTCAAGGATTAAACATTCCAAATATAATATAACAATTATTATATTGAAAGAATGACAAATACCACATATCATCATTCATTTCAGAAAGTAAAAATTTGTCATACAATCCCAATTATCCCAATACATTATATGAAACAGATAAGGCATGATACTAGTTAGTAAGTTGAACTCAAATGTAGCTAACATTTTCAACATTTCTTTACAAGACAGCTAAATAGTCCGCATCTAGAGAAACTTTTCTAATACTTTTATTCAAATACACGATATTGTGAAAGATTAGAATAATAAGATGAGTGCTTATTATCACTCACAACAACACCAACGGGCAGGAGAGGAAAAGAGAAGATAATAAGACACTCCTCTTATATTTCAAATCTTCACAAATATGTGAATTTAAACAAGTATTCAGAAAGTGTACTCCTATGACTATTTAGCTGTCTTGTAAAACATGTTGAAAATGTAAGATACATTATACTTCATCTTACTAAACTAGTATCATGCATATCTGTTTTATTAGTATTGGATAATTGGATTGTAAGACCAATTTTTACATTTCAGCATGAATGAAGAAAAATGGTAAATTACCTGTCATACATATAATAATTTGATAATATAAGAATATTGTAAAGATTAATCCTTTAAATGATTATATCATACTAAAAATGTCGCATTGCGGTTTAACAGTAGGGGACAAATTTTAATGTAAGCAAATGTAAGATGTTGGTTATATTTCCTCTTGAATATATGGATTGTTTCCGCCAAACTCATGCAATTCACAAGGGATTCATAATGGATACTGAGGGAAACATAAACTTGAGTTGATTATGACAAAAAACATAATAAAGATGGAGGTACCTCCAAGACATAAAGCTTTAATAACATCATGCTGATTAAAGATTAGTCAAAACAGTATTAAATGCTCTGCTAAAAGTAACGATCAACATAAATGCTGAATGAAGTATTATCAAATAGTCATTAATGCTGATTTATAGTTCTTATTTCATTGATCTTATCTTGTCTTGTAAACCCTAACCCCTCTAGTATATAAAGAGGGGTAGGCGTCTAGTATTGATTATCCATCATAGTTAGATCTCTCTAATGAGAGTCTAATAGTTAGCTTATTAGTTTATGTAATAGTTCATAGTCGACTGATTAAAGTCGAATAGTTTATAGTTTATTAGTTTATGAATAAAAACCTTGTTCATAACATTGTTGTTCTGGATTAGTTATTCCGCTGCGTGATCAATGTTATAAATCCTAAATGGGCAACAACGATCTATGAAGACCTACAATCAGGGTTTCCTACAATGTATCAGAGCGGGTTGCTCTTGATATCTAGGATTCAAGGTTTTATGGTAGAAGAATGAAGAAGAAACCTAAACACGGACGCGTTTGGATCTTGAACGATGATGATGTTTATGGCTCATTTTGGAGATTATTTAAAGAAGACATTTGATTATTACTTATTTGATGTTGTAGTTGATTTTCACAGGTTTTGTGTTCTTATCATATCTTAAAGGAGTGGTCACCTTTAAGATAACATGTTTCGCTGATAAAAGGCGTGATTGAATGACTTGATGAATCTAGCAAAGGGGCCGATCTACCTTATATGCTTACTACGACATTGCTAGTCACTTAAGGAGTTACGTTATTATCTCAGTGTCTCTTTAATAGAGGTAATGAGGATTTTGTCCAAGAGACATAAGACTACTTATACATAGCAGGTATTGAGACCTCGACTTCATGTGGAAAACAGGATATAAGACATAAGTTTGGAATTCAACTTCTTCAACAATTCGAATTATTCGTATTTTCTTCATCATTGATAATTTGCATCTATGGAGCCTACTGGTCCATGATTCAAGAGATGGTAAACATGGTTAAGGGAAGCATATTTTTATTTTACAATCTACATGCACTCCTATTTGATTATTACAAAAAGGGTAAGAGTGCAATGATTCAGGGGAAGTTTCTTCATCTATATTAGCTTTCAGGGGAAGCTGTGCTTATGGTTTTGTCATTATCAACTAGGGGAAGATTGTTGGGAATTATAATTTGAGTTGATTATGACAAAACATGTTAAAGATGGAGGACCTACAAGACAAAGTCTGAATAACCAAAAATGCTGATTAAAATATTAGTCAAACACTATTTAATGCTCAACTAAAAGATAAAGATCAACATTAATGTTGAATTGAAGATTAGTCAAATAGATTTAAATGCTAATTTATAGTTTCCTAATTTTATTTGAACTTATCTTATCTTTGTAAACCCTAACCCCTCTAGTTTATAAGGAGGGTAGGCTCTAGTATTGATTATCCTCATAGTTTAACTCTCTAATGAGAGTCTAATAGTTAGGCTTATAGTTTTTATGTAATAGTTTCATAGTCGACTGATTAAAGTCGAATAGTTATAGTTTATTAGTTTATAAAAAGAATAAAAAACCCCTTGTTCATAACATTGTTGTTCTATTTGTTATTCCGCTGTGTATCAATGTTATGGATATCCTAGATGGGCAAAATGATCTATGAAGGCCTACAATCAGGTTTCTTACAAGAAGAGTGGGGAATGTAAAGAAGAAGAACATAGATTACTGAAGAAAAAGCTACCAATGAAGCACGCATAAGAGATTTTTGATAGACATAAAGGCAAGAATTGGAGGCTGACAGACTTCTGCTGAAACCTTCAAGAACAAGAAAGAGTGGGGGCAGGGGCAATTTACGGGAATGGGGGGGGGGGGGGGTGGGGGGGGGGGGGGGGGGGGGGGGGGGGGGGGGGGGGGAGGGGGGGGGGGGGGGGGGGGGGGGGGGGGGGGGGGGGGAGATAAAGGGGGGGGGGCAGGGGGGAATAGGGTGGGTCCTTCATGAACCATAATGCTGCTCAAAGAAATTCCTTGCTTACAAGTGTTGTAGAAGTTGAAGGATAATTAAAGAAACTGACAAACATAGGCCTACTTCTACAAGATCACGTTCTGACATTAAAGCCTCTTCCATAATTGGATCCAAAAGACAAAGGAAGAAGAAAATAGAAGAGGAGGATGAATCCTGAAAGTGAATCTGATAGTATCCTGAAGCTTGAAAGAAGTTTAAACAGCTTGCAAGTGATGAAGAAATGGCTAGGAAAATACAAGAAGAGTGGGAAGGTGAAGAAGAAAGAAACAGATTAGCTGAAGAAAAAGCTACCAATGAAGCTCTCATAAGAAATTATGATGACATAAAGGCAAGAATTGAGGCTGACAGACTTCTTGCTGAGAAGCTTCAAGAAGAAGAAAGAGAGCAATTTACAATAGAAGAAAGAGCAAAATTCCTTCATGACACAATTGCTGCTCAAAGAAAATTCCTTGCTCAACAAAGATCAGAGGCCATCAGGAACAGACCACCTACAAAGAATCAACTGAGAAATCAAATGATGACCTACTTAAAGCATGTAGGAAACTTCAAGCACTCTGAATTGAAAACCAAGAAGTTTGAAGAAATACAAGCCCTGTATGAGAAGATTAAGAGGTCAGATGAAGATTTCATTTCTATTGGGTCTGCTGAAGATGAAAGACTGATCAAAAAGATGAATGAAAAAGGAATTGATTCCTCTAAAAATGAAGTGATCAAGGAGGAATGTAGAAGAAGATGTTCAGGAGGAGAGTAAAGAAAGAAGAAAGTAAAAAGAAAGAGACACTTGGTACTAGGAAAAAGATAAGTCAAGGAAAAGAAGATCATTCAAAACACTCCTGAAGATTTTGTGGAGAAAGAGAATGAGAGCAGAGATAACATTTACCAATAGTGCCAGATGAGAAAAAGAAGTGAATGTATGAAATACTTGACAGGAAATATCCTATCAAAGAATGGAAAATAGAGGTCTTGGAACTAAACCACAAATGAAAAGCAGACCACTAGAGGAGAATAAATCAAATGTTGTGATTATAAGAAATGGTCAAAGAGATACTTTTAGTACTTTTATAAGGGTGTTTGTCCATATTTGAATAAGAAGAATTTGAATTGCTGTGTATCAACTGGTAATAGACAGATCTCAAGATGAGTTTACCGAAGGATTTGATAGAGACTTTGGTAGATTTTGATGGTAATGTTCAATCCAGATGATGAAGATTCGTTGGAACTCCAGCAGGAATTGGAATATAGTGAGTTGAAGCTACCATGGTTCTTCAGGGGTACACACTTAGTGACTGAAACAGGATTAGTCGTTCATATGCTGGTAGAGAAGAAGTATCCTTTGAGAAAGGAAGTACTGGTGCAAATGCTGAAATTGAAGTTAGAGTCTGAAGAAGATAGTACTATAGCATTAGAGTTGATTAGGTTTATCAAGAAGTTGCTTGCAAATTTAGAACCTAAAGAATAAGACTGATGGGATTAAGAAGGGTTTGAGTGTTGGCTAACCACCACACAACAAATGGTCATCAGTTCACCATGCTTAACAGGCATAAGAATTGGCTAGTCCATAAGCAAACGACTTGTGGTAAAGACTTCTCAAATCTGTTTCTGGTTGACAATTTACCAAAAATTGTAAGGTTCTCAACTCACCTTGCTTC
>BQNB010010833.1:0-82944 GCA_026074375.1 Tanacetum coccineum | reverse complement strand
AGCTCCCCTGATTTTGACATGTTTACAGCTTCAGTAATGAGGAAGATATATGCAGGACAAGAGATTTGATATATACATGAAATTCAATGTAAGAGAACCACAGAACATAATTATGCGGATGTATGAAATTCACTGACTTCTGTATTAAACTTTATGCTTCTGCAGTTGTGCCTGAGAATCATGAATACGTTGAAAACCTCATTGACATCAGCCCATTAGCCTTATTGTGATCAAGAACTTATTTGATGTTGTTCATGGTTAAGTTTTAATGTAAAACACATGCAGCATGATGTTTGTTGTTCTTGACATATGTTGAACGTTTGACATTTCTAGGTCGTGCTTTAGCACGGCCAGAACAGTACCTAGTGAATATAAATCTAGTTGTTTAGAAAAAGTGTTTGTATAAATATTTGCCTGCATTTGACATATTGTTGTAATGATTGTATATATGTTGTTGCAATGAACTAAAATCACCATGTTCAAGAGGTTGTAAAGCTTACACAAAATTCATGCAAAATGTCATTGTTATATGAACTAGACAAACTCTTATTTTTTTCTTTTGCGTTACGCTCAAAAAGATTTCGTTACGCTCAAAAAGAAAAGGCTTAGACCTAATGCTTCAGTCTCACCATTTTGTAATGTATTTCGGTTTCCATCAAAAACAACCAACATAAAGCTAGAATCACAGTGGGATTATAATATGAAGAATAACAAAAACGAGCATGTCTGCATCCAAGTGATCATAAATGTGATCAAAGTGTAAGTTAACAGAAGTCATTACATATTCCAATAAATCAATGATTGTCCAAGATCAGAATTGTCAACCTGTGAAAGACCATTCTCTAACACCCTCCCTAACTTCTTAAAATAAGATCGAGTCACATCAGTCAAACGGGTTAACTTTTCCCTAAAAATATTATCGAATTTATCCTTAGTAGCTGCTTCTGCATCTTCCTTTTTAATGTAGACTTGTAGTTCCTTTTCTGCACAAAGATGAAGCCTTTCTAATCCAGTCTCTGCATCACCCTGCAAAAACTCAAAAAAAGCTTTTTTCTCTTCTTTTTCGGGTATGTAAAATCCATACACATAGGTCCATTTTAGCATTCGCCTACATTCAACTATCTGTAACCATGCATCTGTAATGAACTGTAACTGTGTTTCAGGCATATTGTAATTGGAACTAAGTTTTTTGAGATCAACTGTTTCAATCTTTTGAAGATCAGAAAAAGCTTTTCTTCTTGACTTTTCGTTTGCATCCCAGCGTTCATAATAATGTGTGTATCTCATAATTGCTTCTAGAGCTGACTTACGTTGTCGTTTATTTTTACTAGATTCACCCCCTTCACTATGATAAGCATTACAAGAACTGCTAGCAAAATGTGAACTGCCTCCTGTATAAGGAGCAAGACACAACCAACAAAACTCATGTCCACAAGGCTGTGCACAAGTCATATGCATACAACCAAGATTCTTTTCAATCGGTTTGCTACACTTTGGACAAGGCTTCGTGTACGCAAGAATCCAAGTAGTATTCCCAGACTCATCCTTATTTTGAACCACCCACTTACCAACAGTTTCACAATCTAAAGGACTATGAGGGTCCTCCATACACTTCCAACAAAAATCATACTTACAATCACAAGTAACATCATAATTATCAGCGTTGTAACTATCAGTATCAAATTTAATAGCACAATCGCACCTTGGACCAGGACACCACTTAATCTTCTTATTACTCTCGACATACGACCTAACACAAAACCTATCATACTTTTTCTTTTCTTCTCCCTTAACCAACGCTTTAACCATATCAGGACCAACAGCAACACCACAAGACGGTTCAGGACACTTTATTGTCAAACATCCAGGGCCGTCTTGAATAGCAATACAAATATAATCTTCCCAACACACCTTACAAAACACATGATCACAACCACAATTAGCAGTCTCGTCAAACTTAACAGAATCAAAACAGATACCGCAATCAACAGTCTTTTTATCATTGTTAGGAAAGTTAACATCATGATCATGAACATCTAACAAACCAACAGATTCACGAACTTTAACTTCATCTTCAACCCAAGCTTCATTAACATTAGTAGCACTCCAACTATACTTCAACAACAGCATGGCAGCATCGTCATTCGATAAAGATAATACAGAAGTTACCTTTTCAATTTCTTTTTCTTGACATTTATGCAACTCATCTTCTTTTAATATAAGGTAACTTTTTTCTTCACTGCTATTAACATCGTTATTGTCATAATCCAAACCGTCATCAGAGTCGTTGCAATCGTCATCAGATGCAGTACTATAACTACAGTCAATTTCATCACCATTATCTTCCTCATTATCTGATGAAATACTGAGCGTATCTTGCAAATCACGATCAAGGTTGATGAAACTCATGATGAAGAATCTTGGATATCAACCAACAATCCAAGAAGCTAGAAGCGGAACTTCGATCAAACCTTGAACTTAACACCCACAAACTGTAATGCTCGACAAAATAGTTAGAACCACACACGACATGTAATCTGCTCCCGAACGATTTGTATATTTTGAGAACAATGGAGAAGAATACGGTGCAAAAAAACCCTTCCCCACTCACCTCCTTTTATTGAGATAAGGAGGGAGGTAAACCGAATCCAACAAGGCATGGAAACCGGATCATAATCTATGTTCGGCTTGTATATGGAAACTGACGACTCATGCAAAACTAATGTAAATTACGAACAAATACCACCCCTATACATATGACTAAATACATAACAAATATATTTAATATTGAGTGTATATCTATATAAAGATTCAGTACTTTCATTGAATGTGCATGAATTCTTTATTAGTGCAAGAGTTCTTGATTAGGTTTAATGTATTGCTCAATAAATTCGGCTTTTGGTGTGCAAGAGTTCTTGATTAGGTTTAATGTATTGCTCAATAAATTCGGCTTTTGGTGTGCAAGAGTTCTTGATTAGGTTTAATGGAGTTAAGATCAATGTAGACCCAACATTTGTCATAGACCAATGAACCAATTCTGGCCACTCATTTTTTCATCAAAAATAAAAAAACTCATTTTCCACATCTTTTTTAAAAATAAAAGGGTGTTCGATTTTCATGTTTAAGGATATTCTTGATTATTGAAAAGATAAAGGTTATCAATATGTTCAAATTATTCAAATGAATGCAATTACTTATCTTTTTTAGAGTGATAAAAAGTCAAACGGTCTAAAAATTGAATTATAGAAATTTAAGTTTTGTTATAATGTTAGTGTGTTGTTAATTTTGGGGTTTTGTTATTTCTTTATGCCTCCGTTGTTAGTTGCAGCAGCTCAGATCATTTTAATTTAGGAGTGTTGTTAATTTTGGGGGTTTTGTTATCTCTTTGGCCGATTTTCTTAGTACCCAGTATTTGAACGAAAGCATGAGAAGCAGGTCCAAGCTGTCAAAGTTCACTCTGTTAACTTGCCTTATGAGGAAGGGATAGTCCAGGTGAATGGAAATGCTTAGCAGTTGGAATGCGTTTTGGGAAGAGGAAGGAAGGCGAGATTCATATTGTAGGGATACATGCTCATGTTGCACAACATAGACATAACCATGCAAGTGGGGCAGGAAGGTTGTCATGGCAAGTTAGTGAGCATTTGGACTAGAACTCACATATCATTCCATTCCATGGGTTGGATACGTGAGAAAGTGGCAAACGACGACGTAGATTTGTATTCACACGTAAAACTTAACTGGAAACTGATTTTATATGTTTTTATAGAGTTGTGTTTTGAACTGAATTTGGGCAATGTTATGTGCAATAGTGTCTATGTTTATAATGTTTGTGTACAAAGATGTTCCCTTTGGTTTTTGTGATGATTCATTAAGATCTAAATAGATCTGAATTGGATAATCCGCTACATACTACTGCAAGGAAAAGATATAAACCTTTTTATAGCCAATTTGAATGGTATATGCTCCCGTTTAATAATAATTCTTTACTTCAGAGTGATTATTCTTCGATTATTTAATTTCTTATTTCTAAGAAAACAAGATTTTCCAGAAGCAAATATATGTAATATGGTTAGGCGCTTATTTAAAAACTATAGACACATGACCAAACACATAAGCAGATTATGTACCGTGTAGTAGTTCTAGGAAACCAAAGCATAGGTGAGGGTTCTGGTAGTGTTAGTGAGAGTTATGGTAATGTTACTGAGGGTCAGAGTGTTCAAGGGCGTCGTACCAAACATTCAACTATACATCATGATTCTTTCGTTCCTATATCTGCAAGTGCTGTCATCAGTTTAGGCGTTTAGGCCAGACACGGGCTAATGTTGAATGATGTGAACTGAATATCGGCGCTCAAACTGCTGAACATATATGTGAGTATCTGTTTTGTAGTTCCTGTTTTTCATACGTATATTCATAGTATTTGTGATTTTTTTCATGTTGCAGCATTGGAAGTGGATGCTCCATACCGATCTGTTGTTCCTTCTGTGAGGACCAAAAGAAAATTGATGTATGATTCAGTCAGTGTGTTGGAAGTGGGTAGTAGTTCTAAGAAACAAAGCATAGGTGAGGGTTCCGGTATGTGAGTTCATATTTCATAAACTTCTGCTTTTTGTATATACGTTAATGGTATTTGTGGTTCTCATTGTTATGTTCATGTTGCAGCATCAAAAGTGGGTCTTCAGTATGAAAGCAATATACATGTGTACGAATCCAAGAAGATTTCGGATATTTTCCTAAAAAAAATCAACGCAAAACGTAGCGGGAATTTTTCCCGCTCATGTTTCCCCGGTGATATGTCGCCGGGGATTATATTTGGTATTTAAAAGATAAATAATTAACGTAAATCGTAGCGGGAATTTCCCGCTAACTTTCTCCAGTGACATATCTCTGTGGGATTCTTTGTTTTAGTTTTAAAAAAAAATAATTAGTGATAACTAATAGTAGGTGGTGACATGTACAAAATTATCCGCCTGGCTACTTCGCCTGGGATAACCAAATAGGCCTAAAAGTGTCATTTTGTGTTTTGGCTTTTTTATACACCATAATAGGCTAACTGGGTTTTGGGTTGTTTCCCCGGCGACATGTCGTCGGGGATAGCTTTTGACTTTGTTGACTTTTAATTAAACTACATTTTTAGGTTCGTTTCGGTCCGATATTCCGTATATTTTAACACTAAATAATAGATACGTTTTTAAGGTGTGTTCATGTTTGTACCATTGACATGTCAAGGTGATATCGTTATACATAAACACATTCAGATCATAAAAGTTTAAACAAAGTATTCACATACAATAAAAAACATACGAACTACATTGCAAATGACAAACTATTCCAAATCATACAAATTACAATGCACATTGCAAATGACAAACTACTCCAAATCAAGTTTTTCATTCATTAAGAACTTCGTAAGTAGTGCAAGCCGAATTAACTTTGTGTTGTTCCGTATGCATATGCATAACCCATCGTTGCCTTGATAAACTTATCTTTTGACCACGCAAGTGCTTGTGAGAGTGTTTGGTGGAGTGAATTGCGGTGTAATATTTGCGGTAGTTTTTTAGACGGGAGTATTTGGCGGATGTTTGGTGAGATGATTTGGTGGAGTATCCGAATCATCCTTGAACATCAAATGTACAACCATAACATATCGAATCATCCGTTAAACCTCTAATGTACAACCATACCATATCGAATCATCCGTTGAACGTCGAATGTAAAACCATACCATATCGAATCATCCGTCGAACCTCTAATGTACAACCATACCATATCGACTCATTCATTGAACCTTTAATGTACAACCATACCATATCGACTCATCCGTTGAACCTCTAATGTACAACCATACCATATCGACTCATCCCTGTTAACTCGAATGTAAAACCATAACCATATCCGACTCCATCTCGTTGAACTTCTAATGTACCACCATACTATGTTCGACATCATCCGTGAAACGTCGAATGTACAAACCATACCATGTTCGACTCTCCGTTGAACCCTAATATGACAACCATACAATAAGTCGAATCATTCCCGTTGAACCTCTAATGTACAACCATACATATCGACCCCCGTTTGATACCTCTAATATAAATCAACATTACATATCGACTCATCCATTGAACGTCAAATGTACAACCATACCATATCGAATCATCCGTTGAACCTCTAATGTACAACCATACCATATCGACTCATCCGTTGAACGTCTAATGTACAACCATACCATATCGAATCATCCGTTAAACCTCTAATGTACAACCATACCATATCGACTCATCCGTTAACCTCTAAATGATACACCGCAATACCATATCGAAATCATCCGTGAACCGCTTAAAGGGACAACCACACTCATATCGAATCGATACCGTTTAACCTCTAATGTACTTACCAAGACAATACGACTCCTCCGTATGACGTCAAATTACAACCATACCATATCGAATCATTCTCGTTAACCTCTATTGAACAACCATACCATATACGACCACATCCTGACCGTCGTATGTATAACCATACCATATCACTCACCATTGAACCTTTAATGTACAACCAAACCATACGAATCTCCTTGAACTCAAAATATACAACCATACCAAATCGAAACATCCGTTGAACCTCTAATGTATAAACCTACCATACGAAATCATCCTTGAACAATCGATTTGTACAACCATACCATAAGAATCAATCCGTTGAACCTCTAATGTAACAACCCAACCATATCACTCATCCGTTAGCACCTCTAACTGTACAACCGATAAACAAAACCATATCGGAATCAGACCGTTGATACCTGCTAATGTACAAACATGCCAATCGAATCAACCGTTTGAACCCTCTAATGTACAACTAAAACATATCGACTCATCGTAGAACGTCGAATGTACAACCATGACCATATCGAGAAAAACATTCGGTGACCCTACTAATTGGATACAACCAAACCATATTAGAATCATCTGTTTGAACCACTAATGTACACACAAACAAATCGACACATCATTGAACGATCGAATGTACAACCATACCATATCGACTCTCATCCGTTGAACGTCGAATGTACACCCATACATATCGCATCACCGTTCTGAATCTCCACTAATGGTACAACCATACATATCGAAACATCGTTAACCGCTAATTTACAACTATAAACGATATCGACCACCGTTGAACTTCGAATACAACCTACCATATCACTCATCCTTTGAACTCGAATGTACAACGATTCATATCAAATCATTCGTTTGAACCTCTAATGTAAACCACTACCATATCGAATCATCCGTTGAAACCTCTAATGTACAACCATACCAATCTATTCAACCGATTGAACTTCGAATGTACAACCATATCATGACGACTCATCCGATTAAACGTCAAATGTACAACCATACCAAATCGAATCATCCCTTGAACCTCTAATGTAAAAAACCATACCATATCGAATCATCCCGTTGAACCTCTAATGTACAACATACCTTATCAGAATCATCCGTTGAACCCTAATGTACAACCAAAACCATATCGACTCATCCGTTGAGACGTCGAATGTACAACCATAGACCAATAAGATCAGTCCATATGAACCTCTAATGGTACAACCATAACCTATCGACTAATCCGTTGAACGTTCGAATGTACACTATAATATAAAATAAATTAATAAAATAAATAAATAAAAAAAAACCATATCATATCTGAATCATTCGTTGAACCACTAATGTATCAACCATACCATATCCGACTCATTTAAATAATAATTATATATTTTAAAATCATTTTAAATATATGTTCATATATAAAAAAAAATAATTGTAAATAATAATTATATATTTTATAAAAAATCATTTTAATAATAATTATATACGAACCTAGGAACCGGACCGACCCGGCCGAAACGAACCGATAATATAAATTTTATATAAAAAATAATGTAACTAATAGTTATACTATTTAATAAAAAATCATTTAAAGAAATAATTATATACTAACCGAGGACCGAGACCGACCCGGCCGAAACGAACCGCTTAAATATATTATAAAAAATAATTTTAAATAATTAATTATACATTTTATAAAAAAGTTATTATATATTTTATAAAAAAAAGTTATATAAATAATAATAAAACATAAGTTATACATTTTATAAATAAGTTATATATTTTATTTAAAAAGTTAAATAAAAACTATAAAAAAAAGTATATTTAATTTATCTTTTCCCCGGCGACATGTCGCCGGGGATACCCCCCACCAAAATTTTCAGTAACGCGCCAAATACGCTAAACGACAAAAAATGAAGGTTTCCCCGGCGACATGTCGCCGGGGATTGTCGCCGGGAATAATTGTTGTGATAAAGTAGATCTGTATCATCTCTTTCAGTACACAAAACGAAAAAAAAAGGTTATCTTCCTTGGCGATTTTTGCAGCGCCGCACCTCCACAAAATCCACCATCACCAACAATTCGAGCACCTCCATCACCACCACCACCTCCACCACTACAACATAACCCACCACCACCACCTCCACCGGCGTTACACGAGCACCTCCTCCTCCTCTAAACCATAATTCTATATCTTCTTTTTCTAACCCTCTAATTATTGGTGGTGCGTGATAAGTTTTGGTTCGACGTACACGACACAGGTGGTTTGGTTGTATATTTTTTTTAATTTTGTTAATTATAATAAGATTTGGTTAAACAAGATTATTATTGTTGTAAGAAGTTGTTAATTAGTAAATTTTGTTAAGTAATTTTTTTTTGGTTTTGACAGTAGGTACGCGACAACAGCAACCAAGAAGGAGAACGAGCCGAGATCGAGCCGAGTCCATAGCCGAGCCGACAACGAGCAGAATCCACAGCCAAGGTATGTTATAATTTTTTTTTCTCCTTTTGGTATCCCGGATGACATGTCGCCGAGGAATGTTTATTGTTTAAATTTTGTTAGTTTATAGTTATTATTAGGTGAATTGCGTTGAAATTATGTATGTTTCGTGTTTATACGGATAAAGTGGTTATTATTGTTGTTAGAAGTGAAATATTAGATATAAGCCGTTTGGTTAATGAAAGTTTAATAATTATAATAAGTTGTTAATGATAAAACTTTGTTGATATAAGCCGTTTGTTTACTATGCGTTTGGTATTTGTTTTATTGAACCCTTTAGGAATGTTTTAGGATTTTAGTGATTAATTTCGGAAAATCCCCGTCTGAAATTAATCATCCTATAGAAAACCCGTCCGAAATTAATTTATTAGAAATTAATTTCGGAAAGTCCCCAGTTTGGGACTGCTTTTTGAATGTTTTGTCTCATTTAGGATATGAATGCGTATAATTGGTTTACTATTTGAGATGATTTCGACAGTGTTTCTCCTTTACTCCTACGAATATGTCTTTAAACACATATTTGGGGAGTTGAGGGGAAATGCTGCCGAAATTTTCTCAAATGTAAATCGGTTATACGCATTCATAAATGAGACGAATTAATCAAAGAGTGGGTTAGATTGCCTTCCCATAGTTGCACTAGGTGAACAAAACATCTCGTATTCCTCGTTTGAATGTGTTTAATTAAGTTGCATATAATAACTAAATGTATCGTTAAAACGCAGTTATGGTATTCGATGATAAGAGTTGGACACTTTTACAGCGTCATGAACCATTATTTTATAGCGGTCTTCAAAAATTCGTCGATCATTGCAAACCGTTAGTGAATAGTGCCGGGAAAATAAAATGTCCATGCAAGTCTTGTCGAAATATATTATGGGTACACATCAAACACCTTTCAGACCACATTTAGTTTTGGAATGATCCCAAGAACCTTGCTCGAGTCGCTCAAAATCGGCAAAATCGGCAAAAGAGCGTGGTCATATCTCGACAGGGATCCCGGTCGCTGGCTCGCCTTCGAGATGAGATGGTAATAAACATTATAATTATTTTACATACATATATACATATATATCTGATTATACGCTTTGGTGTGTTGTGATTTGTCGTTTTTAATTAGTTTCATCTTATATGCGTGTGTATGTACAGAGGCAGGCCTCAGACACTCAGGATTACCCTTCACTCATTGACACCTTCTGGCAAACACACACTGTTGACGGGGTATTCCCTAAGGACGAGGACCGCCGCATATATGTAAGTTTTGTTTCAAAACACACTTTAATGAATTATCGAGAAATAATAGACAACCCCGACTAATATATCTACTACTTGTGTTTTTTGTCACAGATTAGGAAGGAGGTTGTAGAGGCAGGATGCTACGGGTTGAGTACACGAGGAATGAAGATCAATCGATTGGCAAGAGGGGGTAAGCTTCGTGGGCACATTCCCGGCGTGGGTAGGGTATTGCCATCACGGGCCACATCCAGGCCAATAAATGCCCGCCCCCGACAAGTCGCTCAAGAGCATACATAAAAAGGTAGACTTTATGATGAGTCTTTTCAGAAGTGACTCCAAGTACTCAGATATGTTTAAGGAGTTTGAGTCGGGTGGTGCTAGCGGGAGTGGCGGGTGTGGTGATGACGAGATTTGTGCGAGATGAGGATGGCGATGGTGATGATAGTTATGTATATATTAGTTAGTATGCTCATTATTACTTTATGTTGATTTTGGCGACATTTAAACACTTGTTTCCCTATCCTAGTTATGTTATATATTAGTTAGTAAGCCCCGTTTAGTTATGTTATATATTAGTTAGTAAGCCCCGTTTATGACTAGGAATCCCCGTTTTGTAGACTTATTCGGATTTTGGACGATTTAGCTTTATTATCTTTTGGTTTTGGTACAAGTTGTGATGTATTTGTATTGCGTTGATCCGTTTACTTTGTATTTGTGTTTTGGTACAAGTTGTGATGAGTCTATACAGGTTTGTTATTTGGTAGATTTTTTCCGGAAAAATTCCGGAAAAAATCTGGAAAACGCCTGCTGTGCAGGCTGTATTTTAAAAAAAATGCAGACTTTTCCCCAGCGACATGTCGCTGGGGAAACTTGATTTTAAATTTTTTTAAAAAGTTTTCCCCAGCGACATGTCGCTGGGGAAAGCTATTTCCAAATGTTTATTAAACGCTATCCCCAGCGACATGTCGCTGGGGAAAGTATTTTCCAAATGTTTATTAAAAACTATCCCCAGCGACATGTCGCTGGGGATAGTTAACAATTAAGTTAAGGTTTAATTATGGGTCTTAATCACTTTAGCTTACCCACAGATTCCCCAGCGACATGTCGCTGGGGAAAAGTGTGCCACCGTGGCACTAGTTCCTTGACTGAAAAATGAGTGGGACCCACCTCGTCGCTGGGGATTATCGCTGGGGAAAGAATCCCTTACGAAGCTTCCCCAGCGAGCATTCCCCAGCGACAAGTCGCTGGGGAAAGGCCCGACAATTCGCCAAGGAAAGGGGCGATTGTTGTAGTGATTTAGCATTACACCATTGAAAAGTTAAAGTAACTAAATCATCAAACAAAGTCGCCTTCTTCGGATGTTTCTCTAGTCCGTTAGTGCAACAAATAAAACTTTATTTCCTTTTTTATTCCCACTCGGTTTATCCATTAGTTTTAAGTTTACTCTGAAGATCATATATATGTTGATATTTTGGCAATTCCAATGAGCCAACGCAAGATCTTTTAAGGTCGATCGCGTATTCACATGATTCACATATCATGACGATCGTATTATGGCTCGACCAACTAGTTCATATATACTCCATAATGAATTATCCTAGTACTTTTTGTTCAAATTTTGTTCTGACGGATACTGAATCTAATATACACATCCAAATACTCCTGTCTTCGAATTATAGCATATTAGGCTACAAGCAGGAAACTTGTCAAGATATGTTTAGTCGTGTATGTTTATAGCGGTAATTGGCTTAGGCCTAAATTAAGAACTGTTTTCTTAAAGACTATACAAATTAAAGACATGTCACTCTTCGGTACTCGCTCTATGGTACGATCAAGTTATAATAATGTGGAGGTGACGTTGCCGGTATGAAATCTCATGCCTTACGCAGCAATAGCGGAGCGCATGAGTGTTTTTTAAAGCTGGGTGGACTAATTAAATCAGTCACAGAAGAAATATAAAAATATTTATAAATTTATTATATTTATATCATCTTTCATATATATTGAGTGTACCATAAAAATTTAATAGATACGGATAAGTAAAAATATTTGTGTGTAATATTTTTATTCTATAAAAACGGATTTTATCCGAAATTGAATTAAAACAGGCTCCACGCATCATGTAAGGTAGTCGCGCTTTATTACGTTTTTTCAATTTCTACAATCTCGAGTACGCCTTAAGCTATGCCTTGTTATTGAGTAGCGTGAAGGTCAGCTCACGCTTTTGCGCGAGGCTCTTAGCGGCGTTCATGACGGACTTTGAAGAGACATGTGTGCGCGATGCCTAGCCTAAAATATGCGAAATAAAATCACTGGGTATTTGTGAGAATGATTCACGTGTTCGTAAAGATCTAATTTTGGTTTAAGAAATCAGAGATAGAATCAATTTACGTATTAAACACATATTAGAGTAAAAAGGGACACAAGTTAGTGAGAGGAAATGGGACATCATTTTCACCGCTTACAAATTCCTATCACAAATTAGTTTTACACAAGATTATATACATAAGTCACGATCTCTCAATGTACTTAAGTGTTGTTTGTTTATTAAGAGGCTTGAATCTGAATCTGGTTCGCACATCTGAATCTGAATATTCGGTGGAAAAGTCTGAATCCGATTCCCATCTTATCTGACTAAAGCTGGCGAGAATTGAATCTGATTGAAATAAAAACTGTGTTTGTTTTGGTAAAAATGTTAGTTGTGTTTAAAACAATAGGTTTTAACAATTTAAATATAAAATGATTGCATTCGCACAAAAAATAATTTTTATTAAATAAAAAACAAATTTTATAATATATCAATTTAAAGTTATAGTATCTTTTAAACAAACAGCAATTCATGTTTATTCGGACAAAAACAACATGTTAGAGTTAAAGATTGAACTTTTAAAACGATTAATAGATAGCCACTGTAGCAGGACTTAAGATGTAAGAGTCCGAAACGCCCCCTTTAATTTTGAACATAATCATAAATTGGACACAGAACATAGCTGTATCATTATTTATATTAACAAACATATGCAATCATGCTATTTAATACTTTTAATAAAAGATAAAAGTGAAATAAGAAAAAAAATAACGATAAAAAATAAAACTAATAAAAGTAAGATGGAAGAATAACACAAAGAAAAGAAAGAAGAAAAAGACACTTAAGGAGTGTTAAGACACCCCTCACATTAGTTAGTAAGTGTTTACCATTATTACTGCTCTTAATGGCCAGAAAAAACAAAGCTTTAACAGTGTGTAGGATTTAATGCCTCTGAAATGACATGAAAAAAAAACAAACAGTTCTTAATCGACTAAATGTCTGACGCGTCTTAATGAGTAGATTAGATGTTGTTAAGAGGTACTTTGCTGAAAAAACAAAGCACCACCTACGCCTCGTAACGTCTCATAAGGGCGTCCGGTCTATTACTAATTGTACTGCGTCCAATCCTTCGCAATACAAACAAAACCTTAAATAAATATCTGTTTGACGATTACGACACACCAACGAAGCGTCCATCGCTGAACGCTAGACCACGGTAGGTATCGAGCGCAAAGTCAGCACCTTCAACGAACCTTTGAAGGATAATAAACGAGAAGAACGAAACAGCTACAAGTGTGAAAACGACCATGATTATATTGTTTACACACAAACTTGAACTCGGTTACAAGGAAAGAATAGATGTATGCGTGTGAGGTTGAGCATCACCCCTCACCTCCTTTTACTAGGGTGAGGGGGATGGCTCCCTAGGTAACACTTCAATAGGACTGGTCTATGTGGTTCCAAGCCATCAAACAAACAGTCCCTAAAAATATAGGACAAGTGTTATAAAAGGGAAAATACAAATTAATCTCCTACTAGACGTGGAACTAATATGACTAACAATTTCACCTGTAGTGACCAAAGACTAGTTAGCTGACCACAAGTTTCTTCATGAAATACTAGAAAGACTTCGGAGCATGGAAAACTTTGTAGAAACGCGTCAGTGCTATTATCCCTTGTGCCTATCTCGCCACTCCACTCTAATTAGATTTCACGATCTTCTGATGAAGTGGATTACCTCAGTTTGATCTGCTTCGTCCTTCTCATGAAGATTGCATTTCCTTGAGAGATGAATTGCCACTTTGATTATACAATACTACCAACCACTGACCTTAGGTTTACTCAGCTGATTAGTAGTTCCTTTATGCCGATGTTTTACTTACAGTTTCGTAGCGCATATACGTCCGCTTCTGTAGCTAGATAATGAACAAACATGCAGCAGAGTTGTTTCAACTCACAACACAGCTATGTACATAAAAACGTACCGGTTACTAGTCCTACTCTTGTCAGAGGTCTTTAGCATAATTTGCATCCATGAAACCGTCAACATCCACGGAGTCTTCCCTTGATCTTATACCATACATAGACCTACATCCAGCATGGCCCTTAAGTACTTTCCAAAATCCATTTCACATGCTCCCGAGTGGTTTTTACCTGGATTCACTAAATACTGCTAACAATATCTAACAGCATACGCAATATCCCGCGTCTAGTGAACACATCCGAAGTACATTAAATACTACAACCTTATGCATATGATGACTTATCATTCTTTCCATATACATGTCATTCGACGGACAATCCTTTCAAAGATACTTGAAGTTGTGTCCAAAGGTCACAGAGAATCCGACATGTATTAATCAACTCTGGTAGTATTCAGATTTTTCTGCATTATCCCCGACTGAGACACCTTCCTAGGGTTCGGTACTCTCTATCCTGGTACAATCTCATACAAGTTATGCTTCTAGTGGACGCAGTTCCTTCATGTCACATCTTTTCGCTGCAGTCCATTGTTTATATGTCATTATTCGATCTCAGTACTTGCTTTTACAAGCGCAATCAAATATCATCTACAATAACAAGCAATAGATATAGTAGTACAGTACCTGGTGCAAACTTTTGAGAAAGTAAAAAACACAAACTTATAGTTTTTTTTTTGACTGCGGCTGAACCCATTGCTGATCATATACGACATCAATCCGTTTGTACCACTGATTGGGGAAGCTTAAGTCCTAAAAGATTTCTTTCTAAACATCATACCTTGTGCTGGTTCTTTTTTCAAAAAGAGGACTGCTCATATAAATGGGTTTCGCCTTTCAAAACAATTAATTTTTTGTTTTTTTTTTTATAAAACCATGCAAACTGCCGTCTTACACAATTTTGTTCCAATCGTAATATAATACCACTTCTTCTCTAGGAAAAAGTAGTATTATTTTCACACAGCAGTTAAAATGAGAGATCACCCTAATAAGATGTATGTCGAACCAATGTTGAAAAACCTATTGTGACATCCATGCTCGCTGTGTTATCCCTCGAGCTACCAGCCTTGCTTTGTTTACCTTGGTTTCTGTACGCCTTTCAATCCTTTTTAATTCTATACAACCACTTGCGCTACAGCTTCTGACAGGTGGATTGATTGAACCGCAGCTCACCAATTTATGATTTTCTTTAAAGCAATCAGATCTCTTCTTTTCATAGCACGCGAACTCTCACTTATCTTTTTTACGATGAATTAATGCTCTGGAAAGGCGATTGATTCCATGTGTATCCTTGTCTCCGCAATACAAACTGGATCAAGTGCCATATCCTCTATCTTTAGACCTGTTGGTTTAGACAATGATACATTACTTCATCCCTATACCTTGCAGGTATAAGTAGTTGTTCTTTTTGCTCATAACAAGCACAGAAACACTAGTGTCTAGATTAGTGTTGTTGAGGGGAGGCCCCCTTTTCATTCTGTTCGTTTCAGATTGCATTTACAGGGATTTCCCCAAGTATGTGACCCCACGTTGAGTTGACCCATACTAGCCAGTTGAAAGTTCCACCTCAAACGCTCAACTTCCTCCAGAATCTGCTGTAGCATCGCCAATTACCTTGAGAGTAACCTTTACATATAGGGCTCTGATTAACATCCACATCCCGGCTTATGTGTTTCATTGGTTAGGACTATAATCTTAACTATAATCTGTATCCCTTCACACCTCAGGATTACCAGGAATATGAATTTCTATAGTCTAGGGCTCTTGAGCTTCCACCTGATATCACTGTGAATGATTCACACAAACCAAAATATCTCAATACTATCTCGGTTATTCGCGGCGTCCTGACCTATAAAATCCCATAGTGTCTCGCGTTCTCCAATGCTGTAGTGGAGGACCAGTGTGATCAGATATGCTGCGTACGTTGTTTCTGCCAGAAAACGGAATCTGGAAAACTAGATGATACAGTAAATACCTAAAGTGTTTAGAGAGCGTCCTATTCAAGTTTCTAGATTCAGCTAGACCATTATGTTGAGGAGTTCCTGCAACTGCTCTCAAATTGTTTTCATCCGTCTTCTTGCACAAGTTATTAATTCTTGATTACAAAACTTCCAAACCGTTTATCCGTTCTTAGTTTCTTCAGATTTTCTACCTGTCTGTTTTCCACCAATCGCTTCCATCCTTTCGTATTTGCTGAAACGCCTCCATTCTTGATGTTGAAGGAAATGAACCAAACCTTCGCCTGGAATAATTTAACAATCGATAAGATTTAGTACCGTCAAGCCATTATCGATGTCCACCGGAAGGACACACAGAGATCCGCATGGAATTGTTATCATACTCCTCTGTTGTGTGTGACCCGACTCACAATCACCCTAGTCGATTTTCCAAGAACAAAATTTCATAGAATTTCGAGTTATAGTCCTTTATTCCAAGCACCTTCTTTTTTTAATTTCATGACAGCCTGCTTTATAATGTGACCCGAGTGGTTATGCCACCCTGCACTAAAAGACTTTTCTTTTCTAGTATACCAACACTAGCTTCACGACTCAGATACACAGTATCGAGGAGTACGCATACAATGTTTCCCTTTATTGTTGTCTGACAAACCATCAAGAACCTTGATCCTTAACTCCTTTCACTCTCTGACGAACTTACAGACATAGGCTCCTTCTCGTATCCAGAGTGCCCAAAGCTATCAACTATTATTCAACTCAGAATGTATATGCCATTCTCAAGACATAGCTTGAACCATCTATTCATGGAGTTGTACTCACCCCTTCTCCGATTTCCCATGATGGCACATGCTTATTATCATCGAGCAAAAACCGTACCACTCATGAACTCCTTAAAGTAAAAATGGAAGTCCCTCTAGGCGTCATGTGAAAGGAGCCACCGTAGTTATGAACCACTCTAAGAACCTCTTCTTTTTATTGCCATCTAAGCAGGAGTGCGTCAGAGATCATTGTCATAACCTCAGAATGCATACCGAACCTTGTCTCATTCTTTCTTAAACAAAAGGCCATTGAATTTCTTTTGTCCTTTTGGACGTCTTTCTCTTAGGTGATCATCAGAATAGCATTTGTCACCCCTTAGTTTATATGTTCCTTTACCTTTGATTCGATCGCGAACTAAAGGCTTGATTACCCGATGATGACCTTCCCCCTACATATAACATCACCGCATCATTTTGCTCAGTCATTTTTCACTCCTCGTGAATTAAGGCTAGAAGACATCTTCAAGTGAGCGGACTTACTTCCTAAGCAATGTCTTCCCAAAGTTATATATGAAGATGGTAGATGGACGTGTAAGTAAAGGAGTGCTGATTTCGTCATCAATTAACGTCTATGTTCGACCAAGCAGTCGACCAACTTATTATAACTCATTCTATGTTCAATATAGATTTCATGTACTGACTCCATGGTGGAACGTGGAAAACTTTTCTTTAGTACAACTTTCTTGTAAGTTTGTCATATACAAAGTTTCCAACTTTAACCAAACTCCGGCGCAGAATTTTTCTTTGTTGATCTCTCAAACACTGTATCTCAAGACAAAGAGTAAGGCAACTGTGTGCTTTTCATGTAGAATTCGTCTTTCAAACGTGCAGTTTTTCAGCGTCCGACCAGGTTTCATGAAGGATCATAGGCCTCGCAACGCCATGTTGAATAATAAAAACACACATCTTCACACGCCAAACCCGAAGTCAATAGATCCGTCTGAATTTTTCGTCGTCACACTTTCTATCGGACGGACATTATTTTCTTTCAACTTGTTTCAAGAAAATAGACTTCTGTGCAAATCTGATAATAATTAGAAAAACCCTAAACCTCGATCCGAATAAATAACAACTCGATCAATGTAGATAAACAATTAATCAGATTAATATTTACATTTGTTCCACAAGACACGAAACAAGTCCTTCTTGGATAATACTCGTATTACGTCTACTAACTCTGCAAATTAAGAAAATAAAAAACTAGTTTCTTGCTCGGAACACGAACCAGCCCCTCGAACGTCAAGACATAAAGTGACCCTGTAGGTGCTGATACATCTTGTAGGACGCTTACGACAACAAATCCGAGCTCGATCGCGGAAGCTCGATTGCGGAATGTAACGAGACAAGTACGCCCCTTCAAACGACACCTTTGTATCGAATAAATAAATACGAGAGAATGAAACAGCTACAAGTTGAACGTGACGATATATGTCGTATTACATAAACTCGACACACGTGTTACAAAGGAAAGAATAAGAGAATGCGTGTGTGTTTTGGCCATACCCCTCTCCCATTTAAGGGTGAGGGGTGAGAAGCCCTAGTTACACAACGTAGAGGATGGGCTTTGTCAGGCCCACTCAAAAACATTCCTAAAAAAACTATAGGACACATGTAATACAAGGGAAACATACTAATTATCCTAACTAGACTTGGGGAAATAATATTGCTACAGATTTCCACCTTGTGACAAGGACTAGTTAGCTCTAACACCAAGTAATCTTCATGCTAATACTTGAACTTCGGGACGGGAAACCACCTTTGTGAATGCGTCGGGGGGTGTGTCATTATCCTTGTGCCGCTAGTTTCCCACTCAATCTATTTAGATTCTAGATTTCCTGATGAAGTGATACTCAGTTGAATATTTTCGTGCCTCTCATGAAACATTTGCATTTCTTTGAGAGAAGATTGCATTTGTTATCACACTTTACTAACATAGTAGTCCTTTAAGCCAAATGCTTTTCTTAACAGCTTCCGTAAGCGCCATATACTCCGCCTCTGTAGTAGATAATGCAACAACATGCTTCAGAGTTGCTTTCCAACTCAAAACACAGCCATGTACCGTAAACACGTACCCGGTTATCGACCTACCCTTGTCAAGGTCTTTAGCATAATCTGCATCCATGAAACCGTCAACATCCACGTGCTTCCCTTGATCTCTACCATACACTAGACCTACATCAGCACTGCCCTTCAAGTACTTCAAAATTCACTTCACTGCCTCCGAGTGGTTTTTACCTGGATTCGCCAAATACCTGCTCACAATGCTAACAACATACGCAATATCCGGTCTTATGCACACCATCAAGTACATTAAACTACCTACAACATTTGCATATGAGACCTTACTTATTCTTTCCACATCCTATTCATTCGACGGACAATCCTTCAAAGATACCTTGAAGTGTGCTCCCAACGGCACAGAGACCGACTTGCCATTATCTACTATGTAGTTATTCAGACTTTTCTGCACATATCCCGACTGAGACACCTTCAGGGTTCGGCTACCCCTATCCCTGACAATCTCCATACCAAGTATCTTCCTAGCTGGACCCAGTTCCTACATATCAAACTCTTTTTGTAGCAGTCCCTTGGTATATTCGATCTTAGACTTGCTTTTACAAGCAATCAACATATCATCTACATACATCAATAGATATATGTACATACCTGGTGCAAACTCTTTGAAGTAAACACAACTATCATAGTTGCTGCGACTGAACCTATTGCTGATCATATACACATCAAACTGTTTGTACCACTGCCTTGGGGACTGCTTAAGACCATAAAGAGATTTCTTCAACAAACATACCTTGTTGCTTGTTCCTTCTTCAAAACCAGGTGGCTGCCTCATATAAATGGTTTCTTCAAGATTACCATGCAAAAACGCCGTCTTCACATCAAGTTGTTCCAACTCGTAATCTTCACAAGCAGTTAATGAGAGAAGCACCCTAATAGATGTATGTCGAACCACATGTGAATAAACCTCATTGTAGTCAATCCCTGCTCGCTGTGTAAACCCTCGAGCTACCAGCCTTGCTTTGTACCTTGGTTTCTGAACGCCTTCAATCCTTTTTTTAATCTTATACAACCAGTTGCAGCTTACCAGCTTCTGACCTGGTGGTTGATCGACCAACTACCACGTCCTTGATTACCTCGATGATCCGACCTTCCCTTTACATATAACCCATCACCATCATCCTTTGCATCTGTCCTCTTTTTTAACTCCCGTGAATTGTAATACTTCTTCACTAGATGAATGGAAATATTATTTCTCTTGCACTTGAGGAATTGAGCTTTGGATCACTGGAAACAAAGCTAAATGAGTACGAATGACAAATATTATAGAGAGGGATATGTGGGCTATTTTAAGCAGAAAAGAATGAGTGCAAAAGGAAGAAAAATATTAGGGAATAGTTCCAGTAATTTATAGGGACAAAAAGGAGGAGCGGGTCTATAGGCCAGACCCCATAAAATTAGGGGGTGCCGGCCCCCTTAAAATTAAGGGGGCCGCCCATGAATTAAGGCCCCCCTTATTCAGAACGCCCCCTTTGGGTCCTATTCCAGGGGAGGTGTATACTGGACCCATTTCTAAGATCCGTTTTAGTCAGAAATTTTGAAAATCAAAATGTTTATTTTGAATATAAACATTTTCTTTTAAATGTAAAAAATATTTTGTGATGTGTTATAAAAAGTAACAACATTTATAAAAGTTTTCCTTTGATCATAAAATATAAGCATTTGTTTTATTCATACCTTTGGAGTGATATAGTTTGAAATAAATATTTACTACAAATACTTGTTTTACCTTTTAATTTGTACGTTGAAACTTTTTTATATTTTGTGATATATCAAGAAAGTAAAAAGATGTAAAAAATATTATTAATGTTTTTAGGCATTATATTTTATCAACACCAAGTATCTTCCTAGCTGGACCCAGTTCTTTCATATCAAACTCTTTTCGCAGTAGTCCCTTGGTATATTCAATTTCAGACTTGCTTTACACGCCAATCAACATCACAGTCTATATACAATAATAAGATATATGTACATACCTGGTGCAAACTCCTTGAAGTAAACACAACTATCATAGCTGCTGCAGCTAAACCCATTGCTGATCATATACACATCAAACCGTTTGTATCACTGCATTGGGGACTGCTTAAGACCATAAAGAGATTTCTTCAACAAACATACCTTGTTGCCCGTTCCTTCTTTAAAACCAAGATGCTAGCAACATATAAATGTTTCTTTAAGATTTACCATGCAAAAACGCCGTCTTCACATCAATTGTTCCAACTCGAATCATCCCCACAGTCAATGAGAGAATCACCCTAATAGATGTATGTCAAACCACAGGTGAAAATACCTCATTATAGTCAATCCCTGCTCATTGTGTAAACCCCCGAGCTACCACCCTTGCTTTGTATCTTGGTTTCTGAACGCCTTCAATCCCTTCTTTAATCTTATACAACCACTTGCAGCTTATCAACTTCTGACCAGGTGGTTGATCGACCAACTCTCAAGTATGATTCTTTTTTAAAGAACTCATCTCCTCCTTTATATCACGAACCCACTCATCCTTTTCAAATGAATTAATCGCCTCTTGGAATGTGATAGGTTCATGTTATCTTTCTTCCCTCAAAATACAAAATGCATAAGCCGCCATAACATCTACCTAGACCCTGATGGTCTAACAATATACATTGACCTTTCATCCCTATACCTTTCAGGTATAGTAGTTGTTCTTTTTGCTCTATCACGCACCAGAACATAGTTGTCCAGATTCTGTTGTTGAAGCCCTTCATCTTGCTCCTCATCTTCATTCCCTAGATTTTCTCCAGTATGAGGATCCACAGTTGGTTCGATCCTACTGCCTTGAAGTTCCACCTCAAACTCAACTTCCTTCCCAAAATCCTGCAGACCCAACACCCTAAGAGTATCCTTATACATAAGGCTCTCATTAAACACCACATCCCTGCTTATGATTATCTTTGGTTTGACATCATCTAACCTCCATAATCTGTATCCGCTTCTCACACCCCTAGGAATACACCCAAGAATATGCATTTTTATAGCGCATAGGCTTAGCTTCCCTTGATATCACGTTGAATATGCAACACAACCAAATAATCACTCAAATCTTGTAATTCACAATGGATGTCCTGACCATAAAATACACAGGTGTTTTCTTCTCTAATGCTGTAGATGGAGACCTATTGATCGGATATGCTGCCGTCACCGTTGCTTTTGCCCAGAACGAATCTGGCAAACCAGACTAAATCAGTAAACACCTAACCTTGTTTAAGAGCGTCATATTCATTTAAGTTCACAGACATCCTAGTTGAGAGTTCATAGTAACTGTCAAATTCTTGCTAATCCCGCTCTCCTTGTACAAGTTATTAAATTCCTATTATCAAAAACTCCAAAACCTTATCCGTTCTTTAGTTTCTTCATTTGTACCTTCTGGATTTTCCACCAACTACTTTCACTCCTTGAACTTGTTAAACGCCTCATTCTTATGTCTAAGAAAATGAACCCAAACCCTCCTCGAATAATCATCAACAATCGATAAGAGTACGCGACGCACTCACGAGTTCCACCCGGAAGGACCCCAGAGAATCCGCATGGACATATCTATAAACTCCTTTGTCCAGGTGCCTTGACCTCGAACCAAAACTTCTCCCTGGTCGATTTTCCAAGAACATAATATGCCACAGAATTCGAGCTTACCTAACCTTTTTCCCAGCACCATCTCTTTTTTTTCCAGTTTCATGCAAGCCTGCTTTACTAATGTGACCCAGGCCATTTATTGCCACATAAGCCTGTGGCAAGACATTTCCTTTTCTTGTATACCAACACTCCTTCACCGATCAAGCCCAGCCATCCAAGGAGTACACACAATTTTCCTTCATAGTTCCTGACAAAACCATCAAGGAACCCTTGATCACCTTTACTCTTCCATTCTGCAACTTCACGGTATAGCCCTCTCGATCCAGAGTGCCCAAAGATATCAAATTTCTCTTCAACTCGGGAATGTAACGCACATTCTCAAGTACAAAACTTGAACCTCCTATATGTTGACTCTCACCTTCCAAATCCCCAATGATGGACATGCTCTTTATTACCAGAGCAAAAACCGTACCACCATTAAACTCCTTAAAGTACAAACAAGAAGTCCCTCCTAGGCGTCATGTGAAGGGAGCCACCTAGGAGTCCATGATCCCTCTAAAGAACCTCTCCCTCCACTCACTCGCCATCACAAGTCACCATTGCATAACCCTCAGAATGCAACACCAAAACCCTGTCCCGCATTCTTCTTGACAAAGCCAGTTGATTTCTTCTTGTTCCTTTTTGGGGGGATTTTAGTTTTTTCCCCCCCCCCTTTCTTTAGGTAATCCTTAGAATAGCATATGTAACACTATATTTATAATTTCTTTACCCTTTCGACATCGATTGCGAACGACCACAACAACGTGTTTAGGTGTGGAGTATAAAATAAGTTTTAAGTGTGGTGCCGTTGATTAACCAACCGATGAACCGACCTTTCCTCTTACCATATTAACCCATCACACCATCATCCTTGCATCTGTCCTCGTTTTTTAACTCCCGTGAATTGAAGCTAGACAAGACATCTTCCAAAGTGAGCGACTCTCTTCTATAAAGCAATGTCTCCACAAAGTTATCATATAAAGATGGTAATGACGTAAGTAACATGAGTGCCTGATCTTCGTCATCAATCTCAACGTCTATGTTCGCCAAGTCACCGACCAACTTATTAAACTCATCTATATGTTTAGATAATTTCTTACCTGAATCCTTGTAGAAATTGAACAACTTCTTCTTCAAGTACAATTTATTGGCTAAAGACTTTGTCATATACAAAGTTTCCAACTTTAACCAAACACCCGCAGCAGAATCTTC
The DNA here is from genome assembly GCA_026074375.1 of Tanacetum coccineum. Lineage (NCBI taxonomy): Eukaryota > Viridiplantae > Streptophyta > Magnoliopsida > Asterales > Asteraceae > Tanacetum > Tanacetum coccineum. Next base: position 58,835 of record BQNB010010833.1, on the reverse strand, counting down.
TTTATTGACTTCCCTTAACACCCTGTTATCCAAGCACAAGAGTAAGGCACTGTGTGCTTTCTTGTAGAAATCCGTCTTCTACGCCGCAGTTTTATCAGCGTCCGCCATGGTTTCCGGGAATGGATCTAACGCAGCCTCCCAACCATGTTGAATTAATAAACACCGCATCTTCATACGCCACAACCCGAAGTCATTAGACTCGTCAAAATTTTCGAAGTCAAACTTCGCTATCGACGACATATTCTTTAACCTTTGTTGCCAAAAAATACATTCTTGCAAATCGATTTAATTAGAAACCCTAAACCACGATCACGAATAAATAACCAATCGATAAATTATAAACCAATTTAATCGATTATTTTTAAAATTTGTTCCACAAGAAAATGCAACAAGTCCTCCTTGTGGTTAACTACTCGTCTTCTACGTCTCTAACTTGCAACTTAAAGAAAACTAAAAACCTAGTTTCCTTGCTCGAACCCACGAACCAGCCCTTGAACTTCAAGACCACAATAACCTGTAGCTCTGATAACACTTGTTGGACGATTACGACAACAAACCGAAGCTCGATCGCGAAACGCTAGATCGCGGTATGTATCGAGCACAAGTAGCACCTTCAAACGACACCCTTTGAAGAACAAATAAACAAGAAGAATGAAACACTACAAGTTAAACCGAACGATTATATTGTATTACCACAAAACCTCGAACTCGGTTACAAAGGAAAGAATAGAAGAATGCGTGTGTGTTTTGAGCATCACCCCCTCACCTCCTTTTATAGGGTGAGGGGGTTGGATCCCTAGTCTACACCAACTAGGACTGGGCTTTGGTTCCAGCCTACTCAAACAAACATTCCTAAACAACTATAAGGAAACATGTTAATAAAAGGAAACATACTAATTAATCCTAACTAGACTTGGAACTAATATTGACTAACAATTTCCACCTTAGTGACAAGACTAGTTAGCCCTGACACCAAGTATCTTCATGCAATACTTGAACTTCGGACCTGGAACCACCTTTGTAATCGCGTCAGCTGCATTATCCTTCGTGCCTATCTTTGCCACTCCAATCTCTTTAGATTCCACGATCTTCTTGATGAAGTGATACCTCACATTGATATGCTTCGTCCTCTTATGAAACATTGCATTTCTTGAGAGATGAATAACACTTTGACTATCATAATTCACAACCACTGACCTTAGGTTTACTCCCAGCTTGATTAGTAGTCCTTTAAGCCAAATGCTTTCCTTAATAGCTTCCGTAAGCGCCATATACTCCGCCTCTGTAGTAGATAATGCAACAACATGCTGTAGAGTTGCTTTCCAACTCACAACACAGATATAATTTAGTTAAATCTCCACACTAGAAAAAATAAGGGAGAATCATATTGAATGTCAATACATAAGTGATACATATATTTCTATATCTCGTGCAAGTTTACCAATATTATGCCATAATAATCCGGATACTTTAATTTATCTCTCCGGTCTAACTAACATATAACAGATCTCCAACCAAAAAGCTATAACTTAACTCAAAAAGTTAACCTTGGAACTTTATATTTTTCATAGTTAATGTGTTTTATGTGTTTTGCAAGAAGTTAACAGGCTATTTTTCTTCCTTAATATCTTTTGACATTTTGTTATTAGCTATTCTTAAAGATACCATTATAGTTCGTTTGTTTTCTAACAGCTTTCTACTAGACGTAAAGAAGAACTAAAAGAGATTGTAAAAAGAAAAAGGGTACGTTTGTGAATAATTTGAATTGTTGAAAATTTTTCACTTTTATTTCTCGTATTCTGACTGAGAGTTACATTATAACACCCCGTGTTTTAGGACAATGTACGACGTTGATAAAGTCGCTATTTATTCTTTTGTATTGTACGTGTTTGTTTTTAATGGAAATCGTTAAGTTAAATCGCGTAAGCAAGAAATAATCAGTTAACGTAAACGGGCATCAAGCAAATTATTGTTTACGTCAAACGAGGGTTAAGTAATTATTATGAGAATAATTATTAACGTTTCACAAGTTATTTTATCGGATACGTGAAAGCGTTTACGTTTCGCGATAAATGACAATTAGGTTTTCCTGGAACCCTAAAAATTAACGTACGCTTCAACAAATACCTACGTTTATATACAATGATCAAAGTTTATAAAACTTTAGGCATATGTATATATTTATACACATCTCATATGATTATACAAGATAACAAATACTTTACAAAATAACCAAGACATTACAAGTATACTTTTATATAAAAACTACACTTTACTTTTTTTTATATAAACTTTACTTACACATTTCTTTTATATAAATACACAAGTAACTTATTAATAAAAGAAATAAGCTAGAAAACACTTTCCTTAATATCATGGGATGATTCCCATGATAGGAGACCAAGACATAAACCATTAAACCCCTAAAACCCTCCCCTTGGTCCCCTTGAACCCACGGCCCAACACAACCCCCCCCTTTGAATTCTTGGTCAAACTTGGCTACAAATATCTTCATTCTCTTCCTATAAATACACATGCATGCATAAGTAAACTTTACATAAACTCTTTACTTACAAAATTCATTTTCTTTCTCTTTTCTAAGCTCTAAAGCCCACGGCTCAATAAGCACTCTTAAACAAACCATACAAAACTTTTCTACAATCCATACAAGCCTATACACATCAATCCTAAGACACACTAAGGTGTTTACAAGCATTGGTTCTTCATTTGCAAGGATTTAAGAAGAAAAGGGAAGATTAGGGTTTCAAACCTAATCTAGGGTTTATAAGCTTGTAAGCTTTGGTTTTGAATCTAAACACGGGTTTAGCACTTATTTCTCATCTCATACATCATCCCTAAGGTCTTCCTAATTCCTTTATACTTTTTATTATCATTATTTTATGTGTAATATGTTATTTATGGCTAAATCACCACTTAGGACTTTTTAATATGTAAAATGAGTTATCACTTATGTTTATGAATTTATGCACTTTTTCTTATGTCATATGGTCATATATATCATGGAAAAATGAATGTAAAAGTATGTTAACATATGGTTTAAGTATAAACATGTTTAAGTATAAATTAGGGTTTATAAAGTTAATAAAACAAGCTTTTTATAAATGAATACATTTGGATAATTATATGGCTGTTTTAATTCGAATTTCATACAGTAGGTATGACCTCATATAAAAATAATACGCCTCATGACGATTCCAAAATGATAAGAAACTCGAAAAACCGATTTATAACGAAAAAGATACGTTAATTACGAGTAACAAACCATACAAAATTTTTCTACAATCCATACAAGCCTATACACATCAATCCTAAGACACACTAAGGTGTTTACAAGCATTGGTTCTTCATTTGCAAGGATTTAAGAAGAAAAGGGAAGATTAGGGTTTCAAACCTAATCTAGGGTTTATAAGCTTGTAAGCTTTGGTTTTGAGTCTAAACACGGGTTTAGCACTTATTTCTCATCTCATACATCATCCCTAAGGTCTTCCTAATTCCTTCATACTTTTATTTATTATGATTTTATGTGTTATATGTTAATTATGGCTAAATCACCACTAAGGACTTTTTAATATGTAAAATGAGTTTTCACTTATGTTTATGAATTTATGCACTTATTCTTATGTCATATGGTTATATATATCATGGAAAAATGAATGTAAAAGTATGTTAACATATGGTTTAAGTATAAACATGTTTAGGTTAAATTAGGGTTTTATAAGATTACTTAATCTTCACATGTGAAAATAATGGAAAGTAAATTGTTAAACTTGTTACAATGACATTATAAGGACTATGGATGAACTTGGACATTATTATAAGTATCACATATGTTAAAAATAGCTATTAGGGTTTTTAAAGTAAACTACTAAATTAAATAATACATAAAACAAGGTTTTTATAAAGATATACACATGAATACTTAGGGGCTGTTTTGAATCCGAAATTCATACAGTGGGTTTGACATAATATAATAATAATACGTCTCGTGACGATTCCAAAATGATAAGAAACTCGAAAAACCGATTTATAACGAAAAAGATACGTTAATTACGAGTTTACGACGATAAATACTTTTATAAAACTATTTTTATAAAATTTACTATTCATTACAGAAAGTTATGTTTTTAAAACATCTAATATATGATATAACTTTTAATTACGAGATCGTACTCGAAAGAATCGCTAAAAACGGAACTATAACGAATAAACTACGACGTTTACGATAATTAAAGTTTATAAAAGTAATTTTATAAACTATGAACAGTAAAAGTACTATTCATCAGCGGACCCAACTTTATAAAATATAATACATCTTTTAATAACAAAGACGTACTCGAAGGAATCACTAAAATCGGGATTAAAACGGATAAGTTATTACGATTACGAATTTACGCTAATTAAAACCCAAAAACGACAAACGAGCTGTCGTGAACAGTAAAATCACTATTCATCGCAGAATATCAAAAACATGAAAATGTAATATTTTGATCACTCGTCTTACTACGAAGACGTGGACGTAAGAAACGCGAGCAACGGACTTAAAACGACCAAATTAGGTCATTTTTACGAAAAGTATATTTATAAACGTTTTCACTTTATAAATATTATTTTACTAAAACGATTAGTCGGTGATTATGCTATATAGAATATTACGTGGTTATCAAAGTGCTATAATACTAGGGAGTTTCATAATGAGGCCTCTTCGGATGGCGTATCGACGAGTTGTTGGATTTACGATTTAAAGTGTCCTAACTCCTCGTACGTCATGTCATGACCTCTTTAATTATGATAGCCCGAACGATAGTACGATGTAACAACTATAAGATTATATTCAATGTTATTAATTAAAGTACTTTAAACTATCAGTACTTATACGACCATAATTTAAAATTATAGGTTCATCTATCGTCTTGCGTGACTTTTATCTGTGATTATTTGGACAATCTTTACACAATGTGAGTTCATAGCCCACTTATATAGTTTTTACTGATTTTACTATTATTTGGGTGAAAATATGCATTGTGTTATAAATTGGACGCAAGTGATAAAAGTATATTGATTATGTTTTTGCCTAAGTACGATAACCCTCCCTGAGCCCATTATAATGAACTGTCAATTGCATAATGGTAGGTTAGTTTAATGCATTATTGTAGCGCGAATGTTATAAATAGATCATTGGGATTAACCTCCCGTTTGGGTGATTAGCTATTCACCGGGAATGAACGATGACCCTGTCGGACTTTGGATTTGCGGGTTTACAACATCTGTGACGGGCAAAATAACTTTGCTAAAATACAAATATTAGGTTGAGCTTTTAAGTGCATGAGCTTATGCAACAGTAATCTGGTTTTGTGATTGTTGGCATATGTTGTAACATCACGGGGAAAGTCTTGCGGTCCTGCATAATTTAAATACATAAACCTATGAATTCACCAACATTTTGTGATGTTTAAGCAAATGTTTTCAGGAGGTCAATAGGCACCGGTGCCAATGGATGCATGGATTACATTTGGTTGCAACTTAACGGAGAAGTTATGTGCATCATATTTTGGGAAATGTATCTTTGTCCTTTTGAAATATTAAACAGAACAAGTAAAGCTTTATGCATTTGTATTTGTCTATACATAAATCCAATGTATCATTAAAACGACTTTTTGTGACGTTCTTTATATATCTTGTAAGTTGATCTTGAAGTAACACGCCCCGGATCCTTATTCCGCTGCGACCCATTTTGGGGGTGTTACAGATTGGTATCCAGAGCCAAGGTTATAGAGAACCAGGTCAAAATGTTTTTGTTGGACTATAACCGTTTTCAAACATTGCGTACATACAAAAGGATTTTTACGGGGTATTCATATACAAATTATTGCATTAGTTGGTTAGACTATATACATGCATAATTGATATACAGTGTTTATAATATATTACGTATTAAGGATAATAGTCTTATATTACATAAACGTTATATAAGTCACTTTTGATGTTTCATATTTCGGCATGTCGGATTCGGAAGATTCTACAGTTACGTATACTGAGATATCCAGCCCATATGAGGACCTATCTGACGTAGGATCACCAGGAGCCGAGGGACCTATTTTTCAGGATCCACCATCTCCGGATTACGTGCCTGGCCCTGAGGAGCCCGTTGCAGGCACCACCTCACCTTTTAATACCATTGTTTTCCAGACCTGTTATACCCGAGTTCTTACTAGTGGACGATATGTCTCCCGGCTGAGGGAGAAAACCAATGCCTGCTGCTGACTCACCTACTCATCAGTCACCAGGGTATATACCGGAGTCCGACCCTGAGGAGGACCCAGAGGAGGATAATGAGGAGGATCCTGAGGAGGATCCAGCCGACTATCCTGCTGACAGAGGAGACGACAGGGATGATGAGGAGTCATCTGACGATGACGATGATTGCAGAGGAGGAGGAGCACTTAGCTCCTGCCGACCCTGCAGATGTTGCTTATTCAGCTGACCAGGACCCATACCTTGCTTATCGCGTCACGGCTAGGATGTCCATCCGACCCCAGGCGCCGGCACCGTTCCTCTCCGAGGAAGTTGCTGAGAGATTGTTAGCCTTACCTACTCCACCACCATCACCTCTCTCTCCATACTCATCACCACTTCCTCAGATACCCCACTTCCGCCAATACCTATACATCATCACCCACCTAATAGCCCTACATATGTTAAGGGATCTCTGGGATCCCGAGCTGCTAGGATTAGACAGAGAGATGCACTACCATCTCCTATTCATGAGACTGAGATGCCTGAGATTTGTTTACCGCTTCGTAAGAGGCCGTCGTACTACTCCTGGTCCTGGATACGAGGTCGGGGAGAGTTCAGACAGCTGTGCTGCAGAGCAGGTTTGGACCTACCACAGCTAGGGCAGACCTTTATGGATTTACTGATATGTTAGATGCCGCTCTAGGACGCCAGACGTCTAGAGAGTTAGGCTATGGTATTACGGATACATGGGATCACACCTTGTAGGACCATCCCAGGAGATTTGCACAGACCACCCAAGAGTGGGGTCAATCCAGAGGGGGGTTACTGAGTTGGCTAACTACTGCTGTACCAGGAGGATGAATCATATATTCTCACTGTAATGAGGCATGACATGACCGAGGCCCCTCCCCTTTTACCTTTTAAAGAAGCCGATTCAACATGTTGTATAGGGGTAGCCATTCCATTGACGCACCCCTCTTTGCCCTTCTGATGGAGGAGGAGGCCAGAGTATCTCGTGCCGCTTGGGCACAGTCGATGGATGCTTGCGATCAGGTACGTTCCGAGGGCATATCACTTCGGACTACGGTCATGGCTCAGCAGTCCGAGATCGCTGAGTTGCAGGCAGCAGACCGTAGGAGACAGACGGTGATTTCAGATCTGCTGAAAGCAGACCATCGGAGACAGAGACAGTTTAGTGAGGCACTAAAGATAGTGAAGAGCCTCAAGACTCAGATGATCGAGCTTTAGAGACAGCAGGGACCTGCTAAGGATCCTGCAGAGCCAGAGCTACCAGAGGAGGCCAGTAGCAGTTCTTAGACTGGGTTATGACTGTAGCTACTGTACAGTCTGTTAAGTATTATGGGTTATTCCCAGCTAGCAGACTGTATAGATCTTTTGTTTTGTCTAGCTACTCTGTTTAGATCTTTTGTTCATGTATCGGCTACTTTGTACAGCCTACTAAGTATTACGAGTATATCTCGGCTAGTATGGCTTTAGGTTATTTTGTCTTGTAACCTAAGTGTTTGAACGTGATTTAAAAACCAAAACATGGTATTATTTTCCAAGTTATATATTAAAGATGGGGGGATATGTTTTATATAAAACGAATTTATTGTGTAATGAATGTCGATTGTTAATTATCAATACTGTTGTGTAATTTCACCATGTGCTGTGATCTCGTTTTATTTATTATGGTTACGTTATGATTGTATTGAAATCTAACGGGTATTATGTTTTCTTGTGATTTAAGAAAATGGCACCAAGAGGAAGGCCCACAAGGTTAAACCCAGATGCAACACCAACACCAGTCGCAAACCCTACTACCACCACTTCGGTCACCAGTGCCCAACTTCAGGCCATGATCGACGAGGGTGTCACTGCTGTATTGGCAGCACGTGCTACGACCCGAAATGGCGATGATAGCCATACCTCGGGAACAGGTGTGAGAAGGAATGAACGCGCTGTTCGGGAGTGCACTTATCAAGACTTCATGAAATGTCAACCCTTATTCTTCAGGGGCACAGAAGGAGTGGTCGACTTGACCCATGAGAAAATGGAATCTGTGTTTAGCATTAGCAATTGCCCAGCAACTAGCCAAGTCAAATTCGCGACTTGCACTCTGCAAGACGATGCTCTTACATGGTGGAATTCCCATGTTAAGACCACCACTCCAGAAGTAGCTCATGCCATGCCATGGGCAGCACTGAAGAAAATGATGACTGATAAATACTGCCCGAAGGGTGAGATCAAGAAGATTGAAACTGAAATGTGGAACCTAAAGGTTAAGGGCACCGATGTGGTGGCCTATAATCGACGATTTCAGCAACTAGCCTGATGTGTTCCAGGATGTTCCTAGAAGATGTAGAACAAGATTAAAAGTATATCGGAGTCTTACCCATTATGAAAGAAAAATACTTGGCAGTGTAAAAGCATCAAAGTCAAAGACCATGCAAGAAGTGATTGAGTTTACAACTGAGTTGATGGAGGATAAGACCCATGCCTATGCTGAACGTCAGGCAGAAAGGAAAAGGAAGTATGATGATCTTTCCCAGAACAATCAAACCTACCAGCAGAATAAAAGGCAAAACACAGGCAGGGCTTATGCTTGTCCCCCCCAGGGAACGGTGAACAGGAAACCGTAATGAGAACTAAACCTCGTATGTCCCCAAGTGTAACTTCAACCATCACGGTCCTTGTACACCAAAATGCACTAACTGCAGGAAACTTGGCCACCTGGCCAAGGACTGTAGGAGCCGGCCTGCGACTGCAAACAACAACAACCGCAATAACAATAATAACAACAACCGTAACAACAACAACCCGAGAGCCCAAGGGGCAAATACAAATGCCATTGTTTGCTTTGAGTGTGGGACTCCAGGCCACTTCAGGAGCAACTGCCCCCAGTGGAAGACCAAGAATCAGGGAAAATGTAGCGGTATAGCCAGGGCTTATGCAGTGGGAGTTGCAGGCAAACCCATACAACAACGGTGTGAGACGGGTACTTTTTCTCCTAAACAATACCGTTTTGTGCTTCCATTTTATTTAAAAAAAAAAATAAAAAAAAAAAATATTGATACTGGAGCGGATAGAAGTATTCGTGTCTACCCAATTTTAGTGCCTTTGATAATATATCCCCCACTAACATTAATCATGGTTATACTTGAATTAGCTGATGGTAGAATAATATGGGTAAATACGGTATAACTGGGTGCACGTAAATTTTCCTGAACCATCCTGTTTCACATCGACCTAATGCCTGTCGAAATGGGTACTTATGACTACATAAATGCATGGATTGGTTTGAACAAAATACCAGGCCGGTATTGACTGTGCTAAGAAGATCGTTCGATTCCTTTTGGGAGCGAAAATCTTAATTTTTCCATGGAGATGGAAGTAGAAATAAACGCGACTCGATTAAACATCAACTTCGTGCACCAAGTCCCAGAATATGTGCTACACATGTCCCACGTCTTTTGCAACATATATACCGTCAAGGAGACTGAGGCCAATCGAGAAGAAGAAGCAACTTCAAGATGGTACCGATCGTCAAAATTTCCCGAAGTATTTCCCGCGAGGACTTGCCAGGCCTCCACCTACCATACAAGTGGAATTTCATATCGATCTAGTACCTGGATCAGCACCAGTAGCACGGGCCACCTATCGATTACCACATCAAAATGAAAGAATTGGCGGATCAACTACAAGAGCTCTTCCGACAAAAGGCTTATAAGACTAGTCGTCACCAGGGAGCTCCAGTTCTATTCTCAAGAGAAAAGATGGTTCTTACGGATGTGCATAGATTATCGGGAGCTAAACAAATTAACGATAAAGAACCGTTATCCACTACCAAGAATTGATGACTTATTTGACCAACTTCAAGGGTCGAGTGTTTACTCGAAGATCGACCTAAGGTCAGGTTATCACCAATTGAAGGTTCAAGAAGAAGACATCTCGAAGACTGCCTTCAGAACTCGATATGGACATTATTAATTCCAAGTCATGCCATTTGGTTTGACTAACGCACCTGCTGTGTTTATGGACCTCATGAACCGAGTGTGCAAACCTTATCTGGACAAATTCGTAATTGTCTTTATTGACGATATTTTGATCTATTCCAAGAGCAAACAAGAGCATGAAGAGCATCTGAAGATAATATTAGAGTTGTTGAAGAAGGAAGAATTGTATGCCAAGTTTTCCAAATGTGAATTTTGGATTCCTAAGGTACAGTTCTTAGGTCATGTGATCGTCTCCTAAGTCACCAATGGAGATTCATCAATTTTTAGGTCTTGCTGGGTATTATCGAAGATATTGAAGGGTTTTCGAGATTGTCAAACGATGGAATAAGCTCACCCAGAAGAAGTTAGTATGAGTGGGGATGATAAACAAGTAGCAGCTTTTCAACTCGCTGAAGCAGTAGTTGTGTAATGCACCAATCATCTGCCTTACCTCGAGGGAAGCTGATGATTTCTTCGCATACTGCGACGCTTCAAAGAGGTTTGGGCGCTGTGTTGATGCAAGTGAAAGGTGATTTCTTATGCATTCCAAGCCAGTGAAAATTTAATGAGAAGAACTATACGACGCATTGATTTGGAAACTTGGAGGAAGTAGTGTTTGCTCTCAAGATATGGGGCACTTATCTGTAACGGAAACCAAGTGTACAGTGGTTCACTGATCATAAGAGCTTACAAACACATCTTGATCAGAAGGAACTAAACATGAGCAACGTCGATGGTTAGAGTTGTAGTGATTACGATTGCGATATTCGTTATCACCCGGGAAAAGCAATGTTGTTGCTGATGCGTTGAGCAGGAAGATACATGGAAACCCGTTATAGAGGTTCGAGCCTTAGTTATGACTATTGTTTTGGATCTTCCCAAACAAATCTTGAATGCTCAGACTGAAGCACGGAAACCAGAGAACATCAAGAATGAAGATGTTGGAGGAATGTTGGTTGAAAACGTTAAAAATCCAGAGGCGATTAGGATGGAAAAGTTGGAACCCCGTGCGGATGGAACCATATGCCTTAATTGCAGGGGTTGGCTACCTTGTATGGCGATTTTCGGACTGTGATCATGCACGAGTCCTACAAATCAAAGTACTTTATACATCCGGGTTCCGACAAGATGTACCAAGATATGAAGAAGCTATATTGGTGGCCCAATTTGAAAGCGACATCGCCACTATGTTAGCAAGTGTTTGACCTGTGCTAAGGTCAAGGCTGAACATCAAAAACCATCAGGATTGTTGGTACAACCCAAGATACCTGAATGGAAGTGGGACAACATCACTATAGATTTTGTTACTAAGCTTCCTAAGTCGTCGCAAGGCTACGTCACCATTTGGGTGATTGTTGACCGACTCACTAAGTCTGCAATCTTCATACCAATGAGAGAGATTGATCCTTTGGATAAACTTGCATGAATGTACCTAAAGGAGGTGGTCACGAGACATGGAATACATGTCTCAATCATTTGTGATCGTGACCTGAGATTCGCATCCAATTTCTAGAGGTCACTTCAGAATGCTTAGGTATAGTTTGGTTGAGCACTGGTACAACAAAAGACGGGCAAGCGAGAGGACCCATTTAAATCTCAAGGATATACTGCGTCATGTACGACTCGACTTTGGAAAGGGTTGGGTTAACCATTTGCATTATTCAAATTCTTTATATAACAAAAAGCTAAAATTTATCATCAAGGCGACATTCTAATCACTAAATTTACTTATTTACTTTCACATAATAATTCCCCATATTTATCATCACACCACCTCCTACATCACAAAAACATCTAACTAATCTAAACTCTACCAAAAAATCCAATTAACAATCTCACTATCACTACATAATATAAACTCTAATCAATCCTAACACTCATTCATAGATATTCTTTATAAATAAAATTTGAATCCCGCTCACAATTGCAAATTTCTCATATATAAAATAATAACACATATAATAAAAATTAAACACACCCAAAAATACAGACCACCTATCCATAGATACCACATAGACCCCTATAACTGTCACCTAATCAAGTATCTCCTCAGAATACGCTGTGACTACTCTAACCCCCTAGTTGTCAATACATAATAAGACTTCAAGAAAATTGTTGAACTGTACGTCCTAGATCTGTGTGCGTCAATGTTCTAATAACCCATCTCCATGTCTAATATCCAGAGAATGAGTGTAATAGATTATGGATCTCACATATAAATAAATCACTCTCCTTCAACATCTATCTATCATTTAATGGACAATTGTCAAGAGTACTGATCTATACACTCTCAAGCTTATGTAAAACATTTTCTACGCATATCTGTGATATAAGAGAGTATGATGCTCTGATGTACTAGAGATATGAATAAAGTTCGTGCGCAGTTTAGAATGTAATGTGTCCCTCAAGAGCATTGTATCAGACCACACCCTCCATATCTCTAACCCTCACTCGTGTCCTGAAGACACAAATAAATAGATTCAAAGAGTTTGATGGAATAATGCGGTCAAGAAAGTTCCTGAGTTAACATTCGTCTCCTTGTATCAGTGTAAATGGGAGTCAAGATCTGTGAGCGCCCAGTCTAGCGAGACGGCCCCTTAATACCGGGCTGCCCTTATCTTTAGGGGGATACTGCCCACCGAGATTATGGGGGTACCGCTCATAGGGACGTCCCCCAGAAAGAAAAAGTCCCATAAATACTGGACTATTCTCCAATACTATAGATTTCTTACCCCTTTAGCATCATTCTCTTCAGAGATCAATAAACAGGCCCACCATTTCTCATAAAATACTATTTGATCATTTCAATCCTATTAAGCTTTTTTCCAGTGATCCAAGCTATATATATCCTCATGTACTAAACCTCCCCCCCCCCCCCCCGTCAGTCTCCTCCTTTCATCTATAGTGAAGAACGTTTACACCTTTGTAGAGTTGTCCCCCTCCCGCCCTATTCAATATTATTGCACTCTATTTAGTCGCTGTCAACTTGTAAATCATTTGTTAAATCTTGTTAAGTTTGTGTGAGTTGTTTAGCGACTTGGTGATTGTTGTGTCGTAGGAGTTAGAATCTTTGGTGAATCTTCCTGTGCTGTTAGTTAGGTAGTGGATTATGTAGTGCGCTTGGTGAAGTAGTGATGTTGAGAAATCAAGGTGTAACACTCCCATAAATGGTCGCCATTTTTAGTCAGGAATAGAGATCCGGGGCGTGCTTTACTTATCAGATCAATAACACGTTGTTTATTTGATATATATAAGATAACCGAAGCAGAAAAAAGTCTTTTAAATGATACATTGGTATGTTTGTTGAGTATTTGTTACAAATGCCTAAGAAGCTTACTTTGATATTGTTACAAAGATTTAACAGCCATAACAGATTAACTCAAATTGTATGGGTAGATCATAATCTTTATATGCTATGACTTAATCAATTACTAACCCTATTTACTCCTTGCCTATCATGCTGTAATGAGACCTCCTGAAAAACATTTGCATTGTAAATACGTACAACTGTATTAGTTGTGTGAATTTCTTTATGTGTGTGTGTAATAATGATCATGCAGTGGACCGCAAGACTTTCCTCTGTATTAATGCAACAGATGCAGACATCACAAGTTGTGATTTACTTTTGTCCCTAAGACTCATGTTCACGAAACTCGATATGTGTGTTTGAATACAATATTATTAGATAAGATATAGCATACATTGCCCGTGATGATGTTCACACTTATAATATCCAGTATCCGACATGATAATACGTTAGTTTCTATTGATAGCTAGTCACCCGACGGGGGAAGTCATCCCAAATAGAATCTATACACAAACCAACTCTACCCAAAAATAAAACCTATCACCAAAAATAAAAAACATCCTACCATCATCCATTCCCATATTTAAAACTCACCAACTTTCTATACTACTACACCATCTTCACCCTTAACACCCCAATCTACCCAAAATACCACACACTATCACATAAAACCACCCCCCCCAACAAACCCTCAACATCAACCTACCTGTACCTATTTTTCACTCGCCCCACCCCTACCACCCATCCAAATCCCCTCTACACACCACCTCACTCCTCGACCAAAAACTGTAACTCATCCTCCCACCACCCTACATCTGTGTAAGATAACCTCCTGTACTCACACTTCACCCTAACTACACTAACCCTACGTTTTCCCTCTTCGCTAACCACACATCTAATACAACATTCCTCTCACCATATCTCACTCCACTCGTATACCCTACATCTACCCCCATACTACTACTATGCAACACGCGACTCACACAGGCCATATACGCCTTATCATACATCTGTCCACTCAAATACAACTAAATATCCCAAATCATGACGCACGATAACTGTGTGTTACATTCTCACACTCAAACTCATATGTTCCTACCACAGATGTAAACACACTCACACATCCTAACTTTATATGTACCTCTTACCCACAACCACTTCCAAACCCATACCCACCCCCCCACACTCCCTCCTACACCTCCTCTTCCACCCAACCAAACAACCCACCCACAAAAAAATATAATCATCACACACACACTACAACGCAAAAATACTCAACTATCCAATGTAATCTCCCTAAACTCCACCACCTTCACTACCTAGTCACCCCATTCTCACTGTACATCCTATCCACACCCACTCACATCCACCTGTACTGTGTCATCTCACTACACCTCCTCATACTAATAATCTTACCCCTCTCACTATAAATAATGACTGTCTACCTCCATCACATACCCTGAAATCTTATCTAAAACAAATATATACAATTAATAGACCCTATCCACAACAACCCTCCACCAGACTACATCACTAACACCTAAAGTCTGATATATCATCAACCAACCTCCAATCCAAACTACCCACACACTACTCTACACATAACCACACCAATAACTCCACACCTACATAACTAAACCCACCACCACCCTCCCATTCCTCAAACATACCCACCACACCCCCTCCCCTCACCATAGATACCCCACCCACCACACACACACCCCTTCCAGAATTCACTCCACAATACTCGCTCAAGTGTCAGCATCTGAACTCTCGTGCTCAACTACCCATTAAACATACCACATAATATCACCATCAACTAATCTCCACACCACACATCTCACACCTAACACACAAAACACAGCATCACATTTGTAATCTCCCCCCACCACATATTAAACACACTGTCCTACTAACAAAACCCTAACGCCCCCCCCCCCCCCCCTCAACCTCTCACCTTCTCATCCCTCTTATGTGTGAATGTATGATACACCACTCTCCATACCAACCCCCCACACCAACACCCCCATATACTACACACCCTAAAATCAGTACAACACTCATCACTGCTCTCTGTGTTGCTACTTCTATCACACTATCAGTTACATCACTCGCTACTCCTCTCACCCACCCACCAAAGTAAACTGTCTCAGTAAACCACATAGTACACCGCCAATCCACATAGATAACTCATCACACAATCATCCAACTGAAGTGTGACCCAATCACAATCATACGCCGCCATCTATCTCTCTAACTACTTGACACATCTCATCACACAAATACCACTCAGTGTGACATGACTCACCTGTCCATATCACCCTAAACAACCCTCACCTGTTAAAATTCTCAATCAATTTACCTATCACTCAAGTGATCCCACTTACACACAACCCATATAGACTCTCTAACTCGACTGCGTCACAATATCCTCTTAATACAATGAAAATAAAACAAACCCCTCTAACTACTACACATTAAAAATGTGACCTAACTATAGACTCCATACTGATACAAACAACACCCCCGAATGTCATGTCACTCACAACTTATACGTAATGTCTCTCTGTTCACCAATATCCCAAAACAATAACTAACTGTATAACCCAATCTCAAAGTTATGCATAACATGTATATGTCCGCCTGATGCCTGATGTCACGTCCATCCCCATCTGAGTAATGTGTCACTGTAATATCTGTGTGTTGCTTAATCCTCACTAATGTCTATGAATAAGCACTACAGTACGCCCGTCTGCTGAATGTATCTTAAACCTCACGCATCACCCCCTCTGTCCCATGACTACAGAGCAAACACTAAAGCATACAGATGAATGCTACACCTCCCCACCTGTCAACCACCAGTATACTTCAAGCCCCATATCCACCTTCTCTCCACACTGTACTTATACCCAGACCAAACAAAACATCTAACATGTTAAAACTAATATCTTCAAGTCTCAACATGTTCCACCACTAACTCGTTCAATAAGAGTTGTAAACATACACTAACGCAACCCCATATTATCCAAGTGTAATAAAAACTAACAAGATAGTCAAAGTCGAGTAAACCATCAACATAGTCTCAACAAACTATATAATCTAACCTTATCAATTAGTCCAACATACTACATCCTATAAATACACAGACGCACACAACACAACCACAACCACTATGTCGCACACCAATAATATACAAATATCAAACCGAATGTTGCGCAACGTGTTAAGAAAGAACCTTAACTCCAAACAAAAATTACTATGAGATATATCATAACTCAGTATCCTTAAATACTATGCTATATCCTGATAACTTGTCCTAATCTAAAGTACTAACACATTAGTGCCTCATCTAACAAACTCGTCGATCTGTAGACATAGTGCCTCCCTCATAATGACATTTATCAATACTACTAAACTAATACTAACCCTACAGTCACACAATCCACATGTCTCAACTCCTGACAAATCCATAATCTATAATTATCGTAAAACACCACTCTCTAACCACAACAAAACACTCACTATCGACAATCATATCCTCCTAATCAATTATCTACTGAACTCCATCCTAACCCACCCAACACAACATCTGAAAAAAAGAACACTCACCAGATAAATTACTACCTTCTCACAAACCAACTTAACTACAAAATCTCTCACCCCCAAATTTGAGTGAATATCACTACCCCTACCAACATCGCCCACCACCTAACTCATGTCTCAAGACCTACCACCAAATCAGAATAACCCTTATACAAGAAACGTATAATTTTTAATTTTGATTAACTTCCTCATCCCCCTAAAATTCTCAGTATTAGAGTCCTACACAATTACTTTTTACATTTTTTTTTTTCACATTTACTAATTTTTCTTTTTCATGAATTTTACTATACTTTTTTTATTAATATATCAAATTATCCTTATAATCATCTTCTTTCATACTTTAATTTCACACTGATCTTAAAACCACTTTTTTCCTTGCCATATTATTCCCCCTCCCTCTTTAATACTATTCCATCGTTTCTAATTATACTTCTCAATATATCGTTTTTACTTCACATCGCCTCATAATATCCCCTAATTAGCTATCTCACACATATATATAATTTATAATTCTCACTATAGTACTCTCCCATTATTTATACTAATATTCATCTCTTATAATCCAATACCCACTTACCCCTTCTACAACCACTGTCCTACTCCGCACCATGAACAACGACAAGTACATTAACAACTTGAAAAATCTCAATTTCCACATACTCTCACACCCCCCCACCCCACTACACCTACAATGAACAATCACAGTAACCTGAAGTGAATTGTTTTTCTGCAAATAATTCGCCTAATAAGACCAACTTATGCCACCACAATATTCACACATGATATTTTCACCCTCCCCACATGCACTCTCTTGACCTTACACCTCTACCAAATATAGTTTACTCAGACGCTCCACACTCAATCTGTGTCCATCCTAGAATCCACCCACCATACAATACCATACTCCACTCAAGTACTACCTCAAGAAGTGACTGTGAACTCTCAAAATAACCACTCTGAAATGTACTCACATCACACACAAGTGTCACAATCACGACGCAAAACTACACTCCACTCGCTCACGCGCTCCGTCAACATAAACTATCACTGTCAACAAACAGACTAAATAAGCAACTGCTCCTGTTACAATACCATCCATCCACCATTTGTCAAAATAACTAGTATGTGCTAATAAACACAGCCTTCTCTTTAACTGAAAATCACATATCTGTATATATGCAACTTGTTTCTGCACGCCCACCTTCCCCACCACCCATCCATACCCACCATAACTCAAAATTGATTAAAAAACAACCTATAAATTACAAGATCTCAAAAATAAACAAACTGTACATAATACAAAAATGTCGCTGAAATGTCGCCTTAATACTGAACTCCACCAATACTAATAGCTCTCACATACCTACTACTCAATACATAAAGCACACATTACTTAGTACGCATATCTGTAGAGTGCATCATATGATATTCTTGATAATAACCCTCTCCCATCTATCCCTACATCTTTAAGAAAGTTGATTTCTCGCGAATGAGTCGATAGCCTATTCTTCTGTATAATATTGTGTACTAGATTACGGAGTTATTCACGACTAAGTTTGAAATTATTATAAGTATCCGAGTAGTTCTAGGATGATGAGTGTAATAGTAAATATAACTGTTGTCTGCTATCTCTAAACTTATATCACGCATAGGTGTTAAATATCTTGAGAATAGAGATGAGATTATCTTTCCTTCATGTGTATTTTGATGTACAGTGATATTCGCATGACGCGCTCGAAGGACGATCACATGATAATTGAGTGACTGAGAGGACGTAATAATAACATTGCGCAGTCTGCTGTCGGTGTGAAGTCAGATCTCACTCTCTACGTGGTATAAGTGTAGTGCTAGTTTTATCCTCCAGAGATCACGAGTTAATTATAATATACGTGTATCACTGCTTTCTCTACTCAACGATTGATTTGTGCTAGTGATTGTGAACATAGGTCTCGACTGGTGTCATGTGAAGTATATCGGAAATTAGTGCTGGAGTAGTCGCAATTCTATATCAATAGATTAGTGCGAGATAGATCTGCATGACTTGAGATGTGTGACTTCTTTGTAGTGGTAGCTATCGACTGTGTGATTCTGAGTTGAGAGAAGTTCTCTGATCTTGAGTAGTTTGTTATGCTCACACTCTCTTAATGTCAGCATGTCATTCTCACTCGTGGCTCTAGTCTATGACGCGCAAAACGACCGGATGTAGTTATGTATGGTTTCTGTGATCTCTCCTATGGTAGACTTAGATTCATCATGTACTCGAGAGACAGTTATGTCACAAGTGACTATAAGTGATTTTGGTCACGCGACAGTAGTTCGTACCGCTTCATATTGGGGCCACGCTATTGGTTAAGAGTTCGTGTGACATTCATTCTTCGGAGATCTCTAGTGCTGCGCTGCAGAGTCTGTGCCGTGATTTGGATTGAGGTATCTTAGTGAAGTCTTCAAGCGTGAGTCTAGGCCACACAGATGTTTATTGTGTTTTCATTGTCCTCGAGATATATCATACTCACTCCTTAGCGAGTGTGAAACCGAACTACTTGCTTAGTCCTTGAGTACTCTGGTGTCCCAAATTCTGTTTATTTTATATTAGAGATTTACTTGAGTAGTTCGTCTCTAACTAGTATGCTCTGATTGAAGACTGCTCATATTCTGACGCCAGATAGTTCAGTGTAATATAGAATCTCAATGTCACTATGACAAGAACGCGTCAGTATCATCGTTGCGCTTACACTTACGTTCGCGGCGCGAGATTGTTCTCCAGCTTTCTGTTGATATTGCTTGTAGATGTGTCATTAAGGTGTAAGTGATTTCGTTTCCTGGACCGATGAAGTGTGGCGATTAGCTAATTCACCTCAAATCACTAAGAGCGATCAGAACCTACGATCTGAGTTCTTCGCGATCGCAAGTTCTTCTATGCTGGAGATGCTGGGATTTTGTCTCAGCAGACTAGTTACGCGCTCTCGGATTGTCGCGACGTCGCATCTTTGATGGGTGATTCTTCTGAAGGCTGCACAATAATTTCGTAGAAATCAAGTGTGACGTGTTGCACGAATAACCTAAGTCGTGATCGAGCGTCAGTTGTTTGATGTCTTGTGGTGATACGAAATACTGTGTATGTGAGGATGCCGTTTTGTGATGAGTCAATGATCTAATGTGTCTTTCCTATCACGAGTAGAAAGTATATCTCGTTGCTTCTATGGATACCTGTGCATATCTACGTGTAATTTATGCCGCAACTGTGGTCCCGTTTACTAGATAGTGCCTCCACTCTCATGTGAAGTTCAGTTAACGACACTATGCTTGCGCTGCCCCGATGTTCTTAAATAGATAGTGTTGTATAGTTTTCTCATGACATTTGTATCTGACGTGAGCATTTAGAAATCACCTTTCTCTTTGCATACACGGCGCCCAAATCCCTTCTTTGAAGACGTCACAGTATGCGATAAAATCTCGTTCCCTCAGGTCAAGGCTTAGATTGTGTGCATCTGCACAGCTTCTGCTTCAATAGTTGAAAGCTGCTTTGTTTATCACCCCAATCAACTTGGACTACACAATTTTGGGTTAGTTTGGTTCAGTGTTTTGGCGTATCTTTTGAAAACCCTATCCGATAATATCTTCCTATACATAGCCCGGCAAGACAAAATTGGCGAAATCTCTTGTTGGTGTTTTAGGAGACTGCCCAATCCTGATAGATTCATTCGTGGCAAAGGGGTCAACGTGTAATACCTTGACTAGTCAAATCACATGTCTGAGGAATTGTACTCTGGGGATCAGAATTCACTACTTAGAGATCTTGGCATACAATTCTCCTTCTTAAGCAATTATTAAGATTTGCCTAAGATGTCCTTCAATGTTCCTTCTTACTTTTGGACTAGATCAAGATGTCATCGATGCAAGCCAATTACAAACTGTGTACCAGAGTCCGGTTTTCAACACCCGGTGTCCTTAAGATCACAACCTTCACCATGAAACAGGCCTTGGTGCATTAGTTAACCAAAAGGCATGACTTGGAATTCTTAGTGACCGTATATCGAGTCAATGATGCAGTCTTTGAGGATGTCTTCTTCATGAATCTCAACTGGTGACTACCCCGCGACCTCACGATCGATATTGAATAATATAACTTCGACCCTTGCAGCTTAGTCGATAGGTCCCTTGTCAATCCTTGGAGTGGTGCGTAACGGTTCTTTTACCGTCAATTTGTTCAATTGCTCTGTAGTCAGTTACACATCCCGGAACGCAACCATCTTTCTTCTTGACGGAATTAGGACTGGAGCTCCCCAAGGTGAGGAACTTGGTCATATGAAGCCCTTGTTTTCCGTTTAAAAATGTTCTATTTAGTTGCTCCGCTAGTTCCTTCATTTCCAGACGGTGAAATCTATATGGTGCCGCTGCTTACAGTGCGTCACAGCACCAGTACCAAATCGATTCTAAATTACACTTGTCGACTCGTGTGCAGTGGTGGCTATACCCGGCTAGTCCCTCGAAAATCTTCAGGAAAAATCCCCAAAAACTGGCACTGTTTCAGAAGTCGCATCCACTTTTGACTTATCTGTCGTCCTTGCGTGGCGGGATATTTGCTAAGAATAGTGACATCATTTTGCTAAATACCTCTTGTGCTTTACGTACGACGAGATGATGACTAATCGAGTCCCGTGTTTGTTGCTGGCTTCGCGTCACCTCGAACAATTATATATTTCGTCTCCAAAGGAATACGAACGATCTTTTCGCCACAGATTGATAACGGCATGGTTTATTTTGCCAACCAAATCCATACCAATGTTTACGTCAAAACTACCTAGTTCTACAGGTCTTCAGAGTCTATGTTGAAAGAATGATTTAGAAGGTTTAACGTACAACCCACGAATTCATTGTGTTTAACCCAAAAATTCGCCCGTCGGCTAGTTTCGACATCGTATTTCTTGATCTAATGGCAGGTTGGAGTGATACAATTCGAGAGCTGAAATGTAGTAGAATACAAAACTCCTGTTTCGGCACCAGTATCACAAATAAAATAGATGGCTTAGCGATGGTAGTAGGATAGAAAACGTACCGTAACGAGCATTGTTGTCCGGTTTGAGCCCTGTATTTTCCCACAGCGTACACCTTTGTACGGAGCACTTGGCATTCCATCCCGATTACCCGATTGTTGTTGTTCTTATCAAACTTTAGTACATCCCTCTTGGATATGTCCCATGAGACACATTCTAAATTCACCATTTACCCCCATGATTAGCACCAGTTTGTTGGCTTTTTTGTAGTCTTGAAGTCAAGAGATAACGTGACCAAATCGGTTGCACTTGTGGCATTTAGAACTGCACAAGTGTCCGTGTTGTGAGTGATAGTGTACACTAGTAGATACACCATGGTCTGGGTCTCTTCTGTATGTCCCCTGATCAACATTCCCTGACGTGGCCAATTGGCCCTTCCGGTGTTTTGTACTCTTGTTTGCTTGACTGAATATGGTCTTGTTTTTCTGCGGCGAGTCCTCAGCTTTTCTTTTGTTATCAGCCAGAGTTCAACATAGGCTTGGTTGTGTCCTCCATTAACTCTCACTTGTTAGTAAATTTCTCAATAACTTCTTGCTATAGTCCTAGTTTTGATTTTCGACTGCCTTTACGCTACAAGTATCATATCGGTGCAAGACCACGATATATATTTTCAATTTTGTCTGACTTTCTGGGAACATTTCTGGCACACATCATGGATATGTTGTTGAAATCGTTTCGTATATATAGGCCACGCAACATCGGTGCCTTAACTCCATAGATTCCACATCTCAGCCTCAATCTTCTTGATCTCGCCCCATATCGGCTTGTAGTATTTATCAGTCATCTTTTTCTTCATTGTTGCCCATGCATGGATGAGCTGCTCTCCGGCAGTAGTGGCTTTTACCTTGGTTGATTCCACCATGTAAGAGCATTCGTCTTGCCCAAGAGATGCAATGTCCAATTTGATCTTGACTCGCTCTGTTGTGCAAGTTGCTATACTGGACCACAGATCCATTTCTCAAACCATCAGTAAGTCCAACAAACTCCCTTGTGCCCTTGATGTTCAAGGTTGCATTTAGGAAGTCCGGGTATGCGTGCATTCACGAGCAACGTGCACATGCCTTCTGATACCTCTCCGAAGACATGGCTCTCATCACCATTCCTGGTTGTATCACGTGGCTGCCGAGTGCAGCCTGTAACACCTTCTTTAATCATTGGCCTTTTGCAGTTGGGCACTGGTGACCGAAGTGGTGGTAGTTAGGTGGCTGTTGACTTGGTGGGGGAGTAATGTGGTGACTGTGGCGGGAAAGTTGTGGTGACTGGCGCTTGACCTCGTAGGTCTTCGTGGCTTCCTCTTGGTGCCATTATTACTTAAATCGACAGAAAACAATACATTATCCTGTTATGATTTCAAATAATTCTTATAACATAACCCGATGTATACATAATGAATAATACTCGAAGATCACAACACAGGTGAAATACACAATAGTATTGAAATTTACAAATCGACATTCATTCACGATAAACTCGATTTCATATAAACATTATCCATCATTTTCATATATACACTTGGAAATAATAGCTGATTGGTTTATATACCAAATGATCATAAAACTAGGTTCACAAGACAAAATAACCCTAAAGCCATACTAGCCTAGATTTTACCCGTAACATTAGTATGCTTATACAACGCATAGCTAATCAAAACACAAAAGATCTTTACCGCATGCTAGCTGGGGAATAACCCATAGATACTTAACAGGCTGCCATAAGCATAGCTAAACATAACCAAAATGCTAGGAAAAAACTACCAGCCTACTCTGGTGCATCGCTGTGCCGGACCTTCTGCGGGTCCCTGCTGCCTCTGAAACTCAGCCATCTGTGTCTGTAGCCCCTTTAGCAGCTTTAGTGCCATAGTCAACTGAACTTGTCTCTGGTGGTCTGCTGCCTGTAATCCCAGAATCACAATGCACGCTGTTTCACTTCAGTAGTTCGTTAGTGCCAAAACATGCGAAAATGTATCGTCGTATAACGTCATAGAAAATCCTCCAGGCACCTCCCAGGCCATCCAAGCTTCACTACTCGACCATAACTGCTAGATGCTGGTGAAGCTGGCCTAACTACTATACTAATTAGGGTTGACTCAGGCCTCTCGCTCAGACGATCGTCTCGACGCTATCCTCATCAAACATGCCCCTTGATGGTAGTCTCTCTGATCTAAAAGTGGTAGAGAGATCGGTTCTATATATTCCGACTGACTCCTCTATGGTGGTTGGTTGCGATCTCCTCGTGGCTTCCACCAGACTATCCCATCATCTCGTGACATATGCCATCAGGTCTTACTCCCTAGATATAGGACATCAGGATGTCTAGGAGCGTCACAATCTACCATATCGACATATTTATAAAGGTACTATCCCTCTGAGTACAAAATAAAGGGTCTTCCCTTGTATGGCAGGTACATCATGCCGTAGCAGCACCGCTCGCTGAAGTCTCTCCAGACCTCGTTAAATAGGCCGGTAGGAGAAGCAAGACGAGCTCTTCCTGAAGGGAGCGTGTAATCTATCTCTCGGGAATCTTCCAATACGAAGTTAGGGGCTAATAGATGGAGATAGTATTTTATTTTGGGAGGCTGTGTGGACGAGATGGTGTTTGGGTAATGGTGAGTATGAGTTAAAGCGATATAGAGTCGGTACGTTATCAACTAGCTGTTAAAGCCGACAACTGTAGAGTCGGCAGAGATAGGTGTCTCCTCCTTCATCCTCCTCATCATCATCTCCTATGTCAGAGCGATAGTAGGCTAGGGTCATCCTCAGGATCCTCCTCATCCTCCTCTTGGATCAGACTCGGGAATATATCCCGGGTGAGTCTCGCAGTAGTGAAACAACAGCATTGTACGCTGCTCCTCAGCTGGAAAGACTCATAGGATCCTCATTGGTTTGGATTATACTCAGGGTACTCCCTTTTGGCCTCCTGGTACATATGGTATGTTAATAGTGTTGAAGGTGTGGTGCCTCCGTGCAGGCACAGTAATCCGGCTGATGGTGCTGGCTTTGCTCTTGGTCCAGTATGTAATCCAGCGATGGTGGTCCGTCAACTCTGGGTGACCCCATGTCTGAATATTCCAGCTCCGTTAAGTATGTGAATAGTAGAATGTTCGAATTCGGACATGATATATCTGAAATCATAATGTAACTTATATGAGTATTGCTAATATAAGGACTTAGCTACGTAATTTACTTACTATATGTAAACACGTATAGTAATCATGTAAGCACTTAGTATTTTCTAACTTAATGCAACATAATTTATGTTGTTCTTCCGAGAAACCCCTTTTTATGATGCAATGTTTGAAAACTGGTTATAGTCAGCAAAACATTTGACCTAGGTGCTCTATAACCTTGGCTCTTGATACCAATTGTAACCACCCCAAAAAGGGTCGCAAGCGGATAAGGATCCGGGTGGTGTTTACTTATTCAGATCAATACACAATGATAAATATAGAACGACACAAAAAGTCGTTTAAACTGATACATTGGATTTAATTTAAGTAATTTGTTACAAAAGCCAGATAGAAGCTTTACTTGATTTTGTTCCACAAGATTTACAGCCATAACAGATAAAGACAAAATAGTTAATGCGACTAAATCTTTAATGCATGGACTTCAAAATATAACCCCAATGATACTTCGCAACTCGTGTTAATGACCTCCTGGAAAAAAAAACATTGCATTTCATAACTGTCAACATAAAGTTGAGTGAATTTTCTTAGGTATAATAAATGTTCAATGCAGGACGCAAGACTTCCCTGTGATAATGCAACTGATGCTGACATCACAATTGTATTTCGTTTTCCTAGCTCATCATGACACCGCATAACTCGGACATAAATTGAATACAATATATAGATATATATTGCCTACATTGACCGTGATGATGTGTCAACTCCTTAACATCTCTGTATCGAATTGGAAATAATTCGTTCGTTTCTAATGATAGCTAGTTAACTGCCGAACGGGGAAGTCATCCCAAAAGATTATTTATAATCATTCGCGCTCACATAATGTAATCACTGACTACTAAGTAATTTAACAGTTCTTGATTCGATTGGGCACAGTGGGTTATCGTACTTAGGCAAAACGTAATCATGGATAAAATTACACTTGCGTAACATTTTGTAAATGTTGCATTTGTTTCTCACCCAAAACTTATAAAGTATCGATTAGTTTAATTGTAATGTGGTTTGGGCTATGAACTCACTCAAATGAATTTGTACAGAGTATATCACTACAGAATAAAGCGTCACAATAAAGGCTGAATGCACCTACTAAGGTACATAGGTCTAATTAAGAAGATCTGATAAGCATACAGACGAAATAGTTACATAATACAATGCCCACATATATTCCTTGTAAGTGAATTTTGATAAAAATCATTGATGTTTCTTTTGATTATATAATGGTGTTGATCTTTTTATAATTTTACATTTTACTATCGTTTGGTGCTATCATTAAGGATAACAGGTCATGGACATGACGTCTTCGGAGGTGTTTTTTAGGGACACTTTTAAATCGTAAATCCAACAACTTTCGATACGACATCGAAGATTGGCTCAATATCCTTTATAAATTCCCTACTAATATAGCACTTGTTTGTAAATTTGATATTTTAAAGCATAAGGAAAAAATGTATTGGAATATATAATTATAAAAGATAGATTAAATAGAAACTAGTTTGTGAAATAGTAGTTACTAACTTGAACTGTACGTATCAGATTGTTTTTCAACAAAATAACTTGATTCCGGAGTCTATGATGTTCTTATAATAAGACTCTACTTTTCAAATATTATAATGTTATTTTAACCATTGTTATCAATATATTTATATCAATATGGGAACAATTAGGGTTTTTATGAGTTTGAATATGTTTACATAATATTTCAATTAATACAAGCCATAACAAGTATATATATGATCCATGGCATGCATATATATAACTTGTAATAAGGTATAAGGATGATAATTGGAACCTTGGTTGAGATTACTAACACATCTATAACAAGTTGTTCCCAAAATCAAGATCCCAATAAAGTTCAAGCTTAACTTCAAAAAACTTTTCTTGCAAAATCTTTTCCAAAACTTTAACCAAATCTTCAAATATTCTTAGAACACCTTAGGAATGATATAAGGACACTTATTGATGATCAAGAAAATCAAGCAATGGATGCTATCTTGGTGATTGTGAGCAGTGTACGTGAGCTATAATGAGAGGTAAAAGAGGGATATGTTTGATTTTTCAAGTAAAGGTCGAAGTGTAGATGTGTTTTCTCTTAAAACATTGCACTTACCTATTTTACTAGCATAAGATCCTTGCATATTCCTTGGTCATGAGCCTTTGCAAGTGTTCAAGTGGATTTATAGCACAAGGTTTGAGCAAAACAATGGACGTTGGTTTTGGCTAGTCAATAGCTTCAGGTGCGTGATAAGGTTCATGCAATGAGGTTCTTATTGATGTCATTGGGGACCAAAGGCTTATAATGGTCTTACATACACGTTTTTAAGGGATCTAGGGTAGGTATGTATGCATTTGTTCATTTGTTTCTAGTGTATATATGTATATATAAAGCTAAAGTACATATGTTTAATTAAAAAGTATAACTTGAATATGTTATACTAAATGTTTATAATTTAATTCCTTTAAATATGAAAATGTCTAATGTGATAAATAATTGAGTTTTAATTTATACTTTAAGTATTGGAGTTCATATTTGTGGATATTCGATGAAGCGTAGATAAAATTACGTGCTTCGGGAAGGCTTAAACGCACTTTATCGCGAAAAACAAACGTTAAACATTTACGTAACCAACAAAAATAAAATGTTCTAATTGTTGATAATTTATCCTCTAATAATCATATACACTTGATTGATGACATTATATAATCGTTTAATGCCCCGTTTACATTGTATGATCATTTTTAGTTTCGCGATTTAATTAAAGTTTACGGATTTAAGAGTAAACGCGTAAAAAAATATTATAAATATATTTAAAAAAAAAAAAAAAAAAAAAAACAAAAAAAAAAAAAAAAAAAAAAAAAAAAAAAAAAAAAAAAAAAAAACAAAATAAAAAAAAAAAAAAAAAAAAAAAAAAAAAAAAAAAAAAAAAAAACACAAAAAGAAAAAAAAAAAAAAAAAGAAACAAAAAAACAAAATAAAAAAAAAAAAAAAAATAAAAAAAAAAAAAAAAAAAAAAAAAAAAAAAAAAAAAAAACAAAAAAAAAAAAAAAAAAAAAAAAAAAAAAAAAAAAAAAAAAAAAAAAAAAAAAAAAAAAAAAAAAAAAAAAAAATAAAAAAAAAAAAAAAAAAAAAAAAAAAATAAAAAAAAAAAAAAAAAAAAAAAAAAAAAAAAAAAAAAAAAAACCTAAAATAAATTGTGCATTACACAATGTCATACAATGACCTAAAATACGAGGTGTTATACAAGGTATGAAGAAGTTGTGTAGTCGTGATCAAGTCGTGAAGCAAAGTTTGTGTAGGTGAAGTTGTGAGTTGTGGTAGATTGGTTCTAGCTAAGATTAGAACTCGACAGCTAGCTTACTGTCAGTAGAAAATCAAAGCTTAAGCGAAAGTTGTGTAAGGTTTTTCCTCCATAAGGGAGTATGTTAATATAGTGAAGAAAACTCTTCGAGTTAGGTGCTTCAAGGAGTGTAGTTTAGGGTGAGTGGTGCTTCGTAAGACGAAACTACTATAATATCCTTGTGATTGTGGTTTTATCTTTCTAACTTATTAATCTCTTATCTCTTTATTTGTTTATTACTTATTTATTTTATTCATATTGTGCAAGATTGAATTAATAAAAAGTCGATATAAGTTTTTATAAACAAACTATAAACCTTAACATTAAAAACGTGTAAACTATTTCAAACCTCCTTTAGTTTTCCATAGACGATTAGACGCGATCACGTTTTTATAGTTTTCTAATGCTTAAGAGACTATGTTTTGGAGTTACATCTACAAACATAATACCACTAGCATAGATTGAACGTATGAAAGGAAAACTGATCCTTCTTTGAATATAGGGCGTTTTCAGAGAATAATATGTTTGTTTAATGTAGCATTTAACAACTGAGTTTTAGGCCTACAGAAGAGAGATGTTAGGCTTTAGATGGTAGCTTTCAGATGAAAGTTGGCATTTCCAATGCCAAGTATTGGCCAGACTTTGGACTTGATTCAAAATAATAAAATTTTACCCATTGGCTCGATGCCTTGTTGTTGAAGCTCAAAGTAGATTCATGGTGCTAGTTTTACAGTGTTTAGATGAATGACATAGATCCGAACACCAGTTTGTAAATTTAACATTCATAGTGATAGACAAAAGGATGTGTATATGCTTCACTTGTTGAATTTCTTAACTAATACATCTTTTACAATCATAATTGAATTAATGTTTGGGTTCATGAAGGGTATCTTTCCAGCATTCTATAAATCTTGTTCCCTAAAGTGCAGAACACAAATTTTGTTTGCGACACATACATGAAAATATGGAGCATGAATGGTGCAGACAAGCATACAAGGATTTGTTGTGGAGATCTGCATTTGCTATAAGTGTTAAGGAGTTTTAAAAGTATATGTTGGAGCTTAAGAAGATGAATCCTAAGGCACGTGAATAGTTTAATAAGATACCACCAGAACATTGGGCTAGATGACATAAATTCAGGGACTAACAGTGTAATTTTCTTAATACCAACCCTTATTTTAATGCTTTCATATTTATGACTATTAGGTATACTTGTATAGCATTTAATGATTTTATATTTATGAATTTTATGTAGAGCCAAATATGATTTATTCTCAGCAACATCTATGCAGGTCATATTAATGGTGAAATGTTAGAGGTCACGGGATAAGCCTGTTAGTGATTACACTTTTAGAGTACATTATGGAGTATTGCATGAAGAGAATAGTGAATGTAAAAAGTGTCATTGATAAATGTACTTGTCCTTTGACCATTACTGCAACGAGAAACATGGAATCCATTAAGAAAGAAGCTCATTTGATGAAAGTGAATTGGAATGGAGGAAATAAGTATCAAGTCGCAGGTTTATTTGGTGATCAGTGTGTTGTGGATGTAACGACTAATACATGTTCGTGTAGGAAATGGGAATTGACAGGGATTCCTTATAAGCATGTTGTTGCAGCTTATTGGAATATGGCTCTGAATGACCGGCCGACACCACCCCTAGAAGCGTGGGTAAATCCTTGTTGTTGGTTGACTACATGGAGGGAAACATACTCTCACAAGGTGGAACATTAATGCGGTGTCACCTATTACTGGGACGAAGCTCCACATGCGTCCAACAACTCTTTGGTTTTTTTCCCACTAAAGATCAGTCTATAGCGTAGGGGCAGACCAACAGAACGAAAAGAAGAGGTACCAATACATCGCAGGATGAACCATTGTAAACGATGGTAACCTGAGCCAAGAAAGGACATAGAGATATATATTACATGTCTATCTTGCGGAACACACATAGCACACAATAACGGCAACTTGCAAAGGCACATAGGTCGACAGAGCCCCGCACACAACAACTCGTACGCTTAATTCGAGCTCTCAAGTTTTAACATCGTGACTCTTTGCATATAACATCATGAGAACAGTTTAAAAGTTCCTCTTTTTTACTTGTCACTGGTGGCAACACTGAGAAGTCTAGTGTAGTGCATCTAGCAGGCAAGGCACAACAGTGCAAAACTTGCAGTTGGTCAAGATAGTTCAGGTGTATCAAGTGGATCAGGTGTTGGTGTTGTTATAGGTTTGTTCGATGCTGATTGTGCAGGTGGTGCAAGTGTTGGTGTTGGAAGTCAAGGTCCACATCCGCATACTAGATGCGACAAAAGAAGGGTACACACAATAAGAATTAGTCACAAAAAAACAACTCTCCACCCTAACCTGCAGTCTAACCTGCAACCAATTCTAAATCAAGTGATTGAAAACAAAGGGGATATGAGATAGAAGAGAAATGGGTGATGGTATACCAACACAGTCAAGTGTAGCAGGCGGTGCAAGTGAACGGTCTTTTATGTAATTCCAAAAACTAATAGATTTCAGTAGAGAATGTCTATAATCCAAGTCCACATAAGTAGCAAACATCAAAGTCCACATCTGTGGCAACTTTCTAATTCCTTTTACAGGCAAACATAAAAGTTTACTTAGGTGGCAAATGGATATGTTTACGCTACTTGTGGTTGTTGTTCATGAATAATTTCACTTGTTTAGGACTGATTTTAGTTGTTTGTGACCTATTTTACTTATTCTGAAAAAAAAACAACTCAGTAGCATGGGAGGTTATACACAGTTGGCCCTTGATGTGAAAACTAGGTTATGCCGTTTGGTCCCTATATAACATTGATTGTTGTTTGTTAAACCCGTTGTGTCGGAGAACTCGTATTTTCTGAAGGTAATATTTTATTTCAATTTATTGCTCGTTTAATAAAATAATGGTTTATTATTCCCCTAGATTACCTCAATAAGTATGAATTTTATTTTTGGCGTTTTCTCGTTCATTTCGCGGTTTTTCAGTCTAAAAACCATCGGTGTTACTTAAACCTTACCTTTATTTAATACTTACCTTATACTTTAAAATATATACACACATTATAAAAAAAATGTATATGATGCCCATAGTTAAGGCCTTGCCGTTTTTTTTCTTCCACAACACACAAACCAAATTTTTATTTCCTATAACTCACTCATTTCCCCACTTTCCCATACATGCAATATTGAGAAAAAAACCATCCAACTTCAAACCCGTGTCTCCTCCTTACCCCTTGTGGTCTTGCCGATTTTAAGCCACCACCACAACCATATTACAAAATTTTATCCTACCCCATTACTTGATCACAACACCATCCCTAAGATCCCTTGCAAGTTTGGTGAGATTTCATGGAAGTTTGAAGGATGTTATGCCTTGTTTCTCTTGTTGATTTCTAAAGCTTTTTTATTTGGTTTTGAGACAGCCTCCACAGTATTACCATTATATTTGAGGGTTTAAAAGCATTTTCGAATTTGGTTTTGGGAGTGTGCATGGTTCGAAATTAGCCCCATCAAGAGAAGGGTTATTCTTGTTTATCTTTCTTGTCTAAAAAGTTGTTCCTTAGCTAGGGGTATTT
The DNA here is from genome assembly GCA_026074375.1 of Tanacetum coccineum. NCBI lineage: Eukaryota > Viridiplantae > Streptophyta > Magnoliopsida > Asterales > Asteraceae > Tanacetum > Tanacetum coccineum. Next base: position 26,509 of record BQNB010010833.1, on the reverse strand, counting down.
TCTTTCACCCTTTGAGCTTTTCTTTGACTTTGATCTATGTTTATGGATGATTAGATTCTATAAATGCATGTTTTGTTTTGTCTTGAGGGTGTCTTTGAATATGGTGGCATTGTGTGGGGTTAAATGAGGATTAAAATGATAGTTAAATGAGTTTTGAAGCAAAGGGAGTTGACTGTTTGAAATCAGTTAGCAAAAAACGTGGTAGTTCTCATTTATTTGGCTGGAGCTTGGAATAAATTATGTGGTTAAATAGGTATATGTCCTAGCATGATGTGCGAGTTGGATGCCCAACCAATTCCTCCGGATGAGGGAGTTATGATCGTTTTTTTACCAAAACGGGTCAAATCTGACCTTAGTCACTAGAAAATGAGCATAAGGCTAAGTTTTGTGTGAAACTCTTATAAAATAATCATGGCCTCAGTAGAGGACTCTTGTTAGAGTCACCACCATTTGGTTTCACTTAAAAATCTCTTGTCATTTTCAAAATGCGTCCGTTTCCGTAAGCCTTAAAATGTGTGACTTTTTACTATGGGACTGTTTGGACATCAGTAGATAAAACGTGGGCTATTCAAACTTTTTTGGCTATGGCCTTCCTGGAATTTACTATATGGATATAATTATGTTCTAATCTTCATCGTGGCTAGTGGTTAGAGCCATATCTCCTCTGGATGAGTGAAGATATGGCCGTTTTTATGAAAACTTCTCAAATTCTGAGTATGTTGTTGGTAAACGTAATAAACACCAATTGTCTTTCCACTAAAAACTGAGTTTTTAAGTATGGATCAGTAGTAGACAATAGGTTACCACTCCAATTGGCTCACCTTCATTGCTTTCACGCGTTTAGGTTTATGGGCCGTTTTCGTTAAAGGGTAAATTTTTAGGAAGTTTGAAAGCATGTGTATGAAAATAATATTTTATTTTATTTTCCTTTCATGTTGAGTTTCATTTTGACATAAACATAGAGTTGTAAACTCCAACATATTTATCATGATAATTACATAAATATTTTCATTCATGAGTTGAGTATTTCATGATGGCGTCATAGTGACACACATGTTTTTCCTATTTAGGTCATTGAGTTGTGGTGCTGCGAGCTTCTTCTTGATTTTCTTTGATCATTTTCATCTCTTTGCTAACGGTGAGTACATAGCCCCCTTTTTCCATTGATACTTGTTTTAAATTGCGGGGTGAGATTACATGATTGGAACACAAGCATTGATTTTTATCAAACTGTATGCTACCTGAAATTATTATTGCCTAAGTCCCTTTCTGCTAGTTGTTTGCCCCGGAAATCATGAACTGTTAAATCACGTTAGTGAGCGCGAATGTTATGGGTGGATCCATCGGGACTGACTATCCCCGTCCGTCATGATTAAGGTTTGAATAGCCTGTGGCGCATTTACATTTGAAATACTTGAGGTAGTTGCAGAATACCTTACATTAGGGGCTCATGAGTTAAGATTTCGGTGTCATGTACTTAGTGCAATAATACTTGATTTTTCCCCCACGAAACTACTATATACTTGTGTTCCTGTTCCTATGATATTTATTTAAACCTATGTTATTCACTCAACTTTTGTTGACGTTTTCTCATGTTTAATCTCAGGTAATAATGCTTAACTTTGAAGGTTGGAAGCTCGATGGATATCAAGCGGATGGGCGTTCTTGTGTTGTTTTAAAAATGGTGCTTGTTGGTCAAGTCATGTGACTTAAAAACTTTGTCGTTGTCAGTCGTGTTTAAACTTATGTCATGTATGGTACTTTAAATTGTGGGCCCGCGTATAACTCTGATATTTTGTCAAGCACCGTAATGTATGACTTTTCATGTTTTGTTGTGACTTGTAATCCTAGAGTCTTGTATGATGACGTGGTACCCCCTTGACCCATGACCCGAATATATTCCGCATTTTGGGGGTCTCACAGATTGGTACCAGAGCCTAGGTTATAGGGAACTAAGGTCGTTTTCAAAACTTAGTCTATAACCAAAAGTTCAAAAGTCTACATTTTGTTGGGTCAAAAAAAAAACACAGAATCACCATCGCTATTTGATATCCACCGGGTAACCTTAAATCCTTACTTGTTATTTATGATTGATATTATAATGTTTGTTACATGAATTCGTTAAAATATTACCTTATTGTAATACGTTCGTTTCTCATTTAAATAACGTATGAAATATTGAATCATGCTTCTCGATATCATGATATTATTTATGATCATTTTAATGTATACGTTATTCGATCCTAAATCACTCGTGCTTACTATATATATTCTTTCCTATGTTTCCTTTTATGTTATTGTACTTTCAGACCGTTATCTTTTGTACGTTCTATTTAACCACTGATGATGGTTCATGTTATTATGTTGATTATGGGTGTAATTTTGGCTCTCTTTTGTAAACACCCTTAAATTTGAAGCTATGTATCTCGGAATGTAATGAAACTATGTGCTTTTGAAGTAGCATTTTGTTATCATTGTTGCTATTCCAATCTTTTTTTGTTCCAACACATGCTTGTTGAAATTAAATTTCGATGTCATGTTTATTCTCCATGAGAAGTGCATACCATGTTAATTATTAATCTGTAATTAATTTGTCATGTTGAATCTCATCCCTCTAATCTTGCAAATTTTGATTTAACATACTCCTACAAGTTCTCACCGAATTTTGTATTTGTGTTGTTGACAGAATTATGCCTCCTTTGAGACGTCTTGGAGCTTCAAGGACGCGTGGATCGCGTCGGGCTGCTATGGAAAGGATGATCGCCGATCGTGTGGCTCAGGCAATCGAGGATCAAAAGAGGACGATATTGAGAGAGAGTAGAGAGGAGGCAAGCAAGAGTAGGAAGTGTGCAGAGCAAGAGGGGGAGTAGGGGGGAGGAGGGGGCAGAGGTAAGAGACGAGAAGGGATAGAGGAGGTTAAGAGAAAAAGTGCAGAGGGAGATGAGGAGAGCCGACGGAGAGAGCAGACTATAGATGGAGAGTCTGTAGAAGTAAGGCCGAAGGCTGGGATGTAGCCAGCAGGCCCAAGAAGAGAGAAACAATAAGAGGGAGAAAGGCAGGAGAGATGCAAGGAGAGGGTAGGGATAGGGAAGCACCACGAGGAGAAGAGAGTTCATTGATAAGTAATTTAGTTTATGATTAGGTATAGAGGGAGGTGTAGTGTCTTGTTTATGGAGAGGGCGATTAGAGGAGAGGGGGTAGGCACAAAAGTGAGGAGGAGAAGAGGAGCGAGGAGTAGGGAGACAGGCAAAATGGCCAAGGGAGTGAGGAGGGAGCATACCGTAATTTTATGGCTTGATCCTTGATTATGAGTGTGGCAGTAATTTTTTTGATTTCTATGATACTTGTGCTTTTGGAAATCGATTACTAGACCGTAGTGAATCGACGTCAGCGTGATATAGGTATCTTATTTGATAAAGAGACACCATTAGGATTTAAAAACTCAACTACCAAATAGCATTCCATCTATTTTTTTTATTCTCTTAGCTGGGTTACACTGATCAGCTAACGCATCCAATACAAAACCCTATGTTAGCTTCACTCATCTTTAGTGATAGATACCCCTAAGTTTAATCTACACCGCTGAGCCATTCTCTTTCATTTTTTCTCATCAGAAAATAATAGAGAAAAAAGTACATAAAATATAATAACTTTTAGCCTAGCCTGTACCCAGGTCGATAGATCCCTATGTTTGGTTGTAGTATGCTTTTATATTGGTTGAATTTGCCTCATCAGTTTGTTCGCACTTTGTACTGCATGATTGTGCAAATGCGCAGCTTCGTTATTCGTATTTTTATGGTGTATGCTTATACAAGTGTAGGGGAATTGTTAGTTTCTTGTGAAAAAAAATGGAAATGAAATAAAAAGAGTAAAAAAATCAAAAAACAGGTGAAGTATGAATAAAAAGTTGAATGTGAGGCGTTATCATTTAGAATCATTTGTAAGAGTTTCGGAGGATTGAATGTACGATTATCTCACATGTTGTGTGGATTGTCCGTACCTAGCACATGGTTCCAAGACTTGTCGACATGTATATTAATTATAAAACCAATTCCAGTATATATTTCTCATGCCTTATCCACACCCTTATAAACCTTAGCCTGTACATTACAACCCTAATAAAGTTCTCTTATGATAAATATACTGAGTTCTTACGCATGATCGTGCAATTTTATTTCTTGTACAAGCTATGGTAACTTAATGAATCATGGTTCTGAGCAATGTGGAGTGTGATTTTTCCCTTTTACCCTCTTATTTCATCATAAACGAGTGTTTAATGAATGATACTTTCCTTATTCGTGAGGTGCTTATCGATGTAATTACAAAGCTGAAAATCGTTGGGTATTGTCAAACATATCTATTTTCACATATTAAAAATCCAAAAATATTTTTCATAGTCCTATTTTTGTTTTGTAAAACTTATTTCTTTTCTTTATTTTGCTTGAGGGCAAGCCAAACTTTAGTGTGGGGGTGCTTTGCCTATTTGCACTTATTTGTTATCACAAAACCAAAAATATTTTGATAATTTCACACCCAAATAAAAAAAAGTAAAAAATAAAAAAATAGATAATAATCAAGTAATAAAAAAAATTTGGTCTTTGACATCTAGGACTTGTTTATAAAATTTTCTTTTTCTAGATTTGTTGAAGGCAAGCAAAGTTTTTAAGTTGGGAGGAATTTGATAACGCTCATTTTATACATATTTCAATATGCGTTATACAATGAATTTTATATATATAAATTGGTTAATAATAAGAACTTATGGTACTTAATCGAGGTATTAGTTTGCTATTGTAGGTGTCATATGGACGTCGTGTAAGAAAACAAATAAAACACGAAGAATTGAAGCGTTAAACGAAGAAATAACCTCAAGCTGATGCTTCTCCGACACCTGTTCACTGTTGATTGATCATATCGGTAATCATAACGAACACCGTTTATGCGATTCTGGCGCCAAAGCGAAGAGACTTAATATTATCTACATCTTTTTAAAAAAGTCCAAGTGTGTAAATGCCTACCGAAGTACTCTGCACTATCAAATAAGTGCGACGCACTTTCTGCCATAATATTAATGCTCTTAAAATAACTTGGCATTCATTTGCAACCCTTCAATGTCCCAAACATTCTAGATCCGTTTTATGACCGATTACATTGGGCACGCCCTAGAGCGTATAAATACCAGAGCCTCAAATCCCTCGATAATCTCACATCCAACATAATTCCACATCTCCATTACACACACACATAAAAAATCAAAGAGGAGAGAGTGGTGAGGATTTAGGGATCTAATGAATCCAAATACCCCTCTAAACGCCATGCAACACACCACCTACACTCCTCTATAAAACCACCACACTAAATCACAAATTTCTAGCAGTTTTACACCAAATCGTAGATCATATACCATCCTTTTTCCATAACCCTTAACACTATCACTTTGATTCGTTGGAGTCAGATTTCACACCAAAATCGCTTAAGATCATCACATAAAACCTGTTACTAAAACACTTCCATTTGGTGATATGTTGTGGAATTTTCCAAAAGTTACATGTATTTTACCAGGTTATCCTCAGTAGCATTTTGGTTTGGTGGTTGATCGATGGGAATACTTAGTTATATGTGATGGTTGTGTAGTCGAAATAGTGGTATTGTTACATTTAGCTTCCTTATATGTGAAACATGAATAAATATTTTGGATTATTTGCTAATATTTATGAATATACATGTTAATAATTCGATGTTAACTTACTGTGGATCATTGTTTATCTCTTGATATCTCTTGCAATTGAAAATAGGCCGAAAGGATTAATATCATGATATATTTTGACTCATGTTGAGCCATAACATTGGAATCAAATACATGCAATGTGATAGTAATGGTGTGGTGTAAATTGATAAACAAACCTAAGTGGAGAATAATGTTTAAAAGACTCCTTCCTATGTTGACGCGACCGTTTCAGAGAATTTATATATATGCATAATTTGATATAAATCATTCTTAATGCACTAATGATGATGTAGTATATAGGCCGAAAGGATTCTTTGTTGTCATTAGCAGATATGCTTGTTATTTTGATTACCCATCATGATATGACTTTATACTTTGTTTATATATAAGTCTTTGAACTTATCTATATCTAATGATGTTATGTGGATCATGCCTTGTTTCTTGCTTGCTTTATACACACGTTTTGGCTTTATGATCCATGACAATCATTTAGCCTTTTTTACGTGATAAACATGTGAATTGCTCACAATCCAATGGAACGACCGGCTGGGACTTAATATTACCTAATGACTAAATGTAGCACCTCAAATGGGCGTAATACTTGCTCGAAATGTTGTGTTTTAGGTTAGAATCATATTTCTGTTATTATAAATTTAAAGCATGTAAAACCACACGACTCAACTCCCTTCAATGCTTACAAAGACTCAATTGACCTATTACCAAATGTGTTTTGGGTTTGTTCCAGTACTAGCTCCATCATCACGTCTGACTTCTCCCCTTTACTCACTTTTACTCCTTTATATCAACTAGGGACTATCTAGTCCTAACTAAAGGAATATCCCTAGGGAGATCCACCCTGGTTCTGGCGATCTGGAATGAATACCGTAAGACCGTTAACCGACCTTATAACTCTAATACAATAAATAAATGCTCGGTCTTTAGTATTTCCACACTTTCCATCACGTAACCATTTGCTCCCCCTTTATATGTGCGAATCGTAGTTAATCGAATAGAGTTGGTCGACATATTAGGATATCGTAACACGAGAAAGTTCAAAAGAGATTACATTATTAGCCATATATTTTAATCATATTTTCTCCCTTTATCAAAAATTTCAAATCTCTTGATATTTGGATATCAATTGATTAAAATATGTTAAAAAATGTGGGAGATAAATGTTTTGATTATTCACAAGCCGTATTGGGAATATTTTAATGCTCCCCCTAAAATTATGAGGGTATTATATGGTGTTTGAGTGCTTTAATTTGAATGATTTTGAATTTACTAAGAAATTCTTGAAAATTCGCACTCAGACACTATATTAGCCTAATCATAGTCTACACTATTTATATACATATTCAAAAGGTTGTTATATACGTGAGAATGACCTTAAATGGAGGCGAACAAATTATGACAAAGTCATATTGTCCCGTATCCAAGTAGACCTAAGTCTTTCTCTATATCATCTCCCACTACAAATATTCTCTAATTACCTCAACAACCCACTACCTATTCCAAGAGTGGCTTATATGCGCCTTTTTTCATAGATTCGAGACCTTTTCTAGTCTAGGTTACTCCATCTCTTGTGGCAGATAGTCCATTTTAGGTTTGAAGCTAATTATCTTTGAAGCATAGATCTGACGATATGTAAGAAGCGTCCGTCACAAAATTTTAGAGTTGCATACGAGTCGCATCAACCGTGCTTCTCTTAAGCTAGTCTAAGAATATGATTCACTGATGGTTTTGTATGCAGTGTATGGACTCATTTTAGTGATGTCGAATCTGAATGTCTCAGGCCTGTTGATGTTAAGCTTCTTTTGGTAGCTTTTGACTCCTAGTTAAAGGTCTTCAACCCGCCTAAGAATGACAAATCGTCTGGTGAACATCCTCAAAGCCACATTCAAATCAGATAGATGATATCCCAGAAGGTTTAGTATGCCCTGACAATTTGTTTCCTTAGTATTCGAGAGTTCTTTTGAACTAAAGAGAAGCAACATGTCTTCATATCATTAACAGATTGACGTCTCGGGAAGTCGCCTTTCCATAACTTAGTAGATACATCACATACGTCTCTTTGAACATCAATCTCTTCTAGATGACCATAATCATAACACTTCATAACTTTAACCTTGGTCACTGTAATGATTCGCCTTTTGAAGAACACATCATGTGAGGACCGCTTGTTGCTTACATATCCATAGAATCTTTGACGCTTAGGACCCTAGTGAAAGATACCTCACATAGCGTATCTGTCAAATGCAACTTTCACTAGACTCCATAACGTAGGAACCATGACTTCAATGCCTTGAATATTTTCATACCTAGCAGCCTTTATTTTTGTGATAGAAGTTGTATATTTCTTACTTAAACTTCCACCTTTCAGGTACTTGAGGTCGTTGTAGATAAAATGTCAATAGACACTACTTGACGACCTTAGACTTCAATGAATGGCAGAGGCTCGCTGAGGTCAAATGGATATTCATGTCCTTCGAGATTATTCTTGTCAAGTTGATCATTTATTGCTTTAAAGTATTCTTTAAAGTGATAATCAAGTTCTGCAAAGCTTTTGCAAGTACCTTTAAGAAGATTGAAAGCAGGTCCTACTAGAATCTCTTGTGTCAGATTGTCAATCTTGAGATTGTGCATGACGTATGCTGAGAAATCAATAAAAGTGATTGACAGCTCATCAAAAGAACTAGGAGGTTATTTTTCCTGAGAAATTATGCTAATCCATACCTGTGGTGGTCTAGAGTCAACAGTTATTCTATGGTTGTTCGCATTCAGATCAATGGGTTGGAGGCCTTTTTCAAGTTTCTTGAACCAAGTCAAAGATCCTTTGAAGTAGCCTCGAAATTTGCTTGATCATCATGTTTCCCAATATCCTCTTGATTATTTATTAATTTTAGTGTCTGCAGCCTCAATTACTATATCCTCTGCTTGCGTAGATTTGACAAGTATGATTTTGGCTGAGACTGATGTGCCCTTTGGCGTTAACTAGATGACCTTGATTCTTTGACTTTATACTTTAGATGTTCAGCATTCTTGCTAAGTCTTCCTTCTCTTCAATCTCCTTGGTTTGATCCAGCTGGAGGGTCTACGTCTTTATCTTCGTCTTTACGGTCTCTCTTTATGGAATAAACTTTTCCATATGATGAGAAAGCTAGATCTTGTCAAGATTGTTAAATGATCAGTCCCAGTAATTAGAGTTATTAGGTTCTGGAATAGCAGTCTGATAGAATTTGCTTTCAATTCCATCTTATCAAGAAGAAAATCTTCTCGAATTCAAACTCTGTAGAAGAGTGACAGCTATACATGCCTCATTGGTAGACTTAGGTTTAAAAGGATGATTGAGCTAAGAAAATGGTCTCAAGAAGATTCAGATGACAGTGCTTTGGATTCATTGGAGTGCGAAATTAGATACTCCACTTTTTGTAGAACTTGTGGAAGTATTGACTCGGACTTCATTCTGATTATTATCTTTCACTGAATTCTTCACAAATTAATGGATCGTCCCCTCTTCAGCTTGAGCTTTCTCTCAAATTCTACAGTGGTATGAACTGGAGAGTCCGTTAAGCGAGCAGATCTAACTCTTGTGCTAAAGAAGAATCATCCAATATAGCAAAATTTATGATTTGATTGATCGAGGAGTTTGTATAGAGAATTCCAACTTGTTGTGAATGAGACAAACTCCTTTTCCAAACGTAGAACTCTTGATCAAACACAAAACAGGGAATAAAAATGTAGGGAATTGTCAGGAATTGAGTTGTAAGTTGATTCGGAATTGTTGTGTAGGAGTTTTTGGTTCGACTGTAATGGAATAAGAAGAGATCATTAAAGTGATGGAGGAACGGTTTGATTTGCAGCAGCAATGGAATATCAGGAATGACCGCAATAGGTACTAGGAAGGTTACATCAGGGTTCTTATACTTCTATGAGATCATCATAAACATTCTCATTAACGACTTCAAATTAGAAGGTAAGCGCGATCCAAGATAAAAATTTGATTGCGAAGTCGGAAGACGACAGTACGAGTCTTATGCTTGAGGAATCATTAGTCTATCTATGTGATCGAGAGCAGTAAAAAAGTGAGTGTCACAGTGTAATCGTCTATACTTGGCTCATAAATGAACTTTCTTGGGTACCTTCGTCACGATTAGCATTAGTCATCTCTTCATCTCCTTTCCTTTCTTCTTCATGCACTGAATTAGTTGATCTTATGTTCACATAATCATACAATTCCTTAGACTCATCTTCATCCATATTATCTTCATCATCATCATCATATTCATCGTTCTCTGGAGTATGAACATACTCCTCTTCATAATCTTCTTCTTTATCATCCTTCAGAGTAAGAGGCGGCATCTCATCATAATCTGAATCTGTTCTTTCACTATCATGTGCATCATTACCACCATCATCATCATTTCTACTATCATCATCATTGTCATCCTCATCATTGACATCATCGCTTTCATCTTCAATATTTCCCTAAGACTCATTATCACTATCAGAAGAATCTTCTTTTGACACATCAGGAACCCCTAGTTTCACACCAATTCCTTCACTTGTATCTGTAGACTTGCCAGTTGGCTCATTAGGAACCTCTTATTCAAGATCAGCTCCCTTACTTGAGCTTCTTGTATGTAGCTTATAAGTAACATGCTTGCTTTTCTTGATGGCTTTATTTAGCTGAGCAGCTTCAAGTAGTGCTACATCAAAAAGTAGTTTGATGCCTTTGCCTTTATCATCCTTAGCAGATGTCTTCTTCTTTGACACAGACACACCAGAAGTGTCTCTAATTACAACACCTGCTCTTGATGCAGTAGTAGACTTCTTTACAGGTCTCTTAACTCGCTTTGACTTCTTTGCTGGTTCTTCTTCTAAGATATGAGATGATTTCTTTGAGGGTGAAGCAGCTTTCTTGAACTTCCTTGCTTTCTTGGGAGGAACTTTCCCAGTAGCATAGTCAAGATAAGTCTTGTAAGCTTTAGATTGCTTGATGTCTTGATTGATCATCTTATCAGGAATCTATGCACCATACTTTTGATAGTCGTCTATTTTGGAAACAAACTTTAAAGTTCCCAACAAACTATCATCATGAACTGTGTGAAGATTAATCATGTTCCTTATAGAAATGGTTTTGTCTTTGGAGATAAATTGATTGATAATGACTTTAGTAAATCTTAGGTAGGGCATGTGCTCTTTGCATGCTGAACTTATTTCTTTGTTGTCAGCTTGATACATAAAGTGTTCGCACAGCAGAGCAACATAGTCAACATTCTTTGGATTGTACATACCCCATAAGATTTGAGCTCGTGATTCCCTGGGCCTATCAAGTCCTGTTTTCCTCCCAAAGATGCACCTATTAATGTATAACACCCCTATTTTAGACATATAGCAGCGGAAGCTAATGTGGGGTATTATTTCATAGTACAATAGTCATAATCATAGAAAACGACTCGAAAGAGACGTTTTTAAAAGATAAGTTATCATTTATTATTTCATCAGAGTTTTTACAAACAGAGGTCCCAAAATCTACATGAAAACATAAAGTTTGAATGAAAACATTTACCACTTCACAAGTCTGGCCACTCCGGTGCATAAGATGTTTCAGGATTTTGTTTACCTGAGATTAAACAGTGCTAAAAAGGTTATATATATATATATACTAGTAAATCAAAAGTCCACATAATAAGTTTATGATTAAAAGTAATGAGAGGACTTGTTATCTTGGACAATATTGGACAATATTGGACAAAATATGGACTAGAAGACTTTAAATATGTAATACATATGATATAAAGTGTTGTGGAGGATTTTTGGTATTTTACCTAAGTTGAAAACTATATAAAACAAGTTATGTTAATAAATGTACAAAACTAATAAAAAGGGCTGTTTTAAATTCGAAATCTAAAACATATATTTTATATTTTATAAAAATACTACATCTCATGAGGATTCCAAAAATGTAAGAAACTCGTAAAACTGATTTACAATGAAGGAGATACGCTAATTTCAAGTTATATGTTAATTAAACGAGTTATAAAATACTTCTGATATATAAGTTTGTTATTTTTCCCATATAGTACATAATTTTAGGATTCTAAAACAATAAGAATCGTAATTTTTGGATCAATAACGAAGGAGTTATGAATTATGCGAGTTTACGACAATAAATACTTTTATAAAACTATTTTTTATAAAAGTTACTATTCATCTCAAACATGAATATTTTGAAAACATCATTAATATGATAGAACTTTTAATAACAAAGACGTGCTCGAAAGAATTACTATAAACGGAACTAAAACGAATAAGATACGATATTTACGGGTTTTACGCTAACCAAATCTATAAAAATAAATTTATAAACTGTCATGAACAGTAAAAACCACTGTTCACCAGAGGACTAAAAATATTAAAATGTAGTATTTTGATAACTCGTCTTAATACGAAAGCGTGGACATAAGAAACGTAAGAAACGAGCTTAAAACGATAAAGTTACATCGTTTTTACTAATGAAATGTTTATAAACGTTTTAACTTTATAAATATGAATTCACAAACGCTATTAGACGGTGATAGCTATATAGAATTATATATGGAAGTAGTTATTCAAAATTCTTAGTACTTATACGGCCTATAATTAATTAGGTTTCATTCGGTGTTTATCTAACACATTTTTTGTGATATAATCTGATATTCAATACTCAAGGTGAGTTCATAGCCCCACATTTTACACTTTAATGATTTACAAGTTTTGGGGTGAGAACATATGCATGTTTTACAATTGGACGCAAGTGGACATTTTAAATTACGATTACGGGTTTGCCTAAGTAGCGATAAGCCATCTGAGCCCATATCATGAACTGTCAATTATTATTATGAGCGCGAATGTTATAAATAGATCTATTTGGGATTGACATCCCCATTCAGGTGAGTCATGCTCACTGTGCCAGTTTTTCGGAAAACGAACGTATACCATGTCGGACATAGGATGTTGCGGGTTAGAACATCATCACGGGCAATGTTGGCAATTTATATTGCATTTCACACATGTCGAGCTTCAGTGTCATGAGCTTAGGAAAACGTAATTACATTTTATGATATTTGCATTTGTTGCATTATCATGGGGAAATCTTGCGGTCCTACATTATACATTTTATAAACCTATGAATTCACTCAACAATAAGTTGACATTTTAAGCAATGTTTTTCAGGGGATCAATAAGGCACGAGGTGCAAGGGATACATTAGTGGTTTTGATTTGGATGTCATACGTTAAAGATTTTGTCGTATTACATTTTGTATATCTGTTATGGGCTAGAAATCTTTGTATTTTGAACAAGTGAACAAGTAAAGATTCGGGCTTTTGCAACAAACAATTTGTTAAATCTAATGTATCAGTTTTAAATAATTTTTAATTGTCGTTCTTATATATATCTTGTGTTATTGATCTATGAAGTACCACCCCCAACCCATATTCCACTGCGACCCAGGCAATGTTGGCAATCTATATTGCTATTATTCCATACATTGTTCGCAGCATTCAGTGTCATGAGATTATAGATAAAAAGTATATTAAATTTTATAAGGTTTTTGTTTCTGTTGCATTGTAATGGGAAATAAATGGATTGAGCGAGAGGTCCTACATTATATAAACCTATGAATTCACTAAACATCTAATGTTGAGTTTTAAGCAATGTTTTTCAGGGGATCATATTGGCCTACGGAGGTGCAAGGATACATTAGTAGGTTTTGATTTGGGATGTACAATGAATCTAAAGATTATGTGCCATTACATTTTGTTTATCTGTTATGGGAACTAGTATTCTTTTGTATTTTGAACAATTCGTGGACAAGTGTAGCTCCTCGATCCGCTTTTGTAAACAAACTATTTGTTAAATCAAATGTATCAGTTTTTAAACGGACTTCATATATGGTCGTTTATTTAAATATATATTTCTTTTTGTGTTATTGATATATGATACCACACCACAACCATATTCCCGATGCGACCCTATTTGGGGGTGTTGGGTGTTACACAACTGTCTTTTTATTCAGCTGTCAGATTAAGAATGAGCTAACCAAATTCAGCCTTTCCAATACATACCCACAAGATTACAAGCAGCTCATGTCTTTACTAAAGGACTTTCAAAAGTTCTCCACTACAACTTTCTTAACAAGTTTGCCATTTGTGATCCTTTCACACTGCCAACTTGTTGGATTGGGGGGGGGGGGGGGGGGGGTAAAGGAGATACCACAAGAGAAGACAACAACACATCCACAACATCAAAGACACCTCATCAAATCAACAATATTCACAAGTCAACACAAAAGTCAACGATTCCAAAGAAATATTTTTTGCATCATCAAGCTCAAGTAAATTGTAATAGAATGTGATGTTAGTTATTTATGTAATCAGTTAGAAGCTTCTAGAAGTGTAGCTAGTAGTATAAATAGAGTAGATTAGTTCATTTCAGTTTGATACTCTGTTTTGTATTCAAAACCACTTTTCCCGCCATAATGTCATTTAATGGTTTTCACGAGCCTTTGACGTACTTTAATAATATGGGTGTAAAAAAGAAGGCACAAATTCAATATAATATATACAAGTATGTATCATTAAAAGAATCGAAGTGAGTTATATGGTGTTTTTCTTTCAATAAATGTTTATTTGTATAATTAATATGTGTAAAAGATGACTTTGCCGGACATCATTGATATTTCAAGGGAAATATTCGTCTGAGGTTCAGGAGCAATCAATCTGAAAATCGACAACCAAATATGTCTCAAATGACGGTACAAATCGGATGAAGATCCATTAAAAACCAGGGTTTCCCACAAATTTGTCCGTAGAAAGTCCCGCTTTTTCTAGTTGTGTACAAAGATACTTTTACAACCGATAAACACATAAGGTTCATTTGGTAGGATGTAATGAAATGTTAAATGAATGGAATAAGCGACGTAATAGAATAAATGATGTAATGTAATAATTCATTACCCTTATTAATAATGTTTGGTTGGTATGATAGGACGGAATGCAATCGATAAGAAAAAGACTAAAATGCTCATAGTTAATAAGAAATGTATTTAATGTGGTTAGTTAATGGTGGACTTTTATGTAATTTTGATTACATTACGGACGTATTGAAAAAAAAAGACCCCTGTGGAATGAGAAAGGTAGTTTTTTATGTAATGAGTCATTCATTGTAATGAATCATTACATTGTATAATTGTAAATAAACAAGATTTTTCCAATCAACCGTAATAACCGTTTCCATTCCAACTTTCATTATATCACACCAAACACTACGATAAACATTTTTTCCTAAAGTTAACTAAAAGTGTAAACACAGTTATACGACATGAACTCTTTGTGCAACTACTTGGTAGTTGAATAGAAAAAAAATGTGTGAATTAGGAGTGTTGATCAGTTCGGTTATCGGGTTTTTTTAATCATGGTTTTCGCTCTTTAGGCCGACTAATCCATGGTTATCGGGTTATTCGATTAAGTTAGTTTGGTTTTTTTTGTCAACCCAAGAACCGAACCGAACTAGAATTCAACCGAACCGAAAACTGAAATTGAATTCGGTTCGGTTTTCGGGTTGACCCGAATAACCCGAATTACACTATTTATTTATTTTTTTTATAATATTTACATACAAATTTAGCAAAAAAAATATTTCAATCGTAAAAAGTATTTTTTTTGTATTAGGATAAAATTTTAATGACCTTTTTATATATTTAAATATAAAAAATATATATATATATTTATATGAATTCGGTTTTCGGTACAGATTACGAAACCAATATCCAACCCGAAAATCGAATTTGTAGTTCGGTTCGGTTATTAGTTTGATTCGGTTGTTTTCGGTTCGATTCGGTTTTGGTTTTCAGTTTTTTCGATTTTTTTCTCACCCAGTCACAGACACCCTAATAAGAATATAAGATCAACTCAATGCAGTTGGGCTCATCTCCAATATATATGGCCTATCGAGTCCAACCCAAAATGTAGGCACTGAAAACCCAATACGCATATTGTTTCAAGTCGACAAGTCCATATCGTTTACTTTGTCATTAGTTCCACAAGTCCACCACTATGCGATTTTTTTTAGATCTGGTTTACACTTTTAATCTTGACTCGAGTTCGAATGAGTCTGCCTTCAAGCTCGGGTTTGATATGTAAACGATACATCTAGCTCTACTCGACTCACTTTGTACACATATCTATCTATCTATCTATTTTTATTTATATAATAAAACAAGTTTTTTTACAATTCTTTGAAGCAAGATCATTAAATTTTGCTGACGTGTCACTCTCATATTAACTCTCACGAATGATATATACAACATTCAATAGCACATATAATAAATGGGACTTTAAAAAGATCATGAATGCCCTTATAAAATAAAATCTTGAATTTTAAAAGTGTCTAAGTTTGTCATTTTACATGAAAATTTTAAATTAAATAAATAATTAGAGAAAGTCAAAGCTTAAGAGTTAAGCCCCCTAAATAAACTTACAGCTAATATACTTTATATAAAACTTATACAGCTATGTGGTTTAATGTCATTTCACAAAAGTGTTTCATTTCTCTCTTTTCGAGGAAGGGGTACAGTGAGTTGTTAAGCTCGCGCCGTCGTACCAGCCTAGGAAATGGTGGCGCCAACGGCACCGTGGCTGGCGCCGTCGGCCTTCGTGCCGTGGCTACCAGCCAGCGCCATAGTTTCTTTTTTGTGTGTTTCGTGGGTTATTATGTGTTTGTGTTTGTCATGTGTTTGTGTTTGTGTGTGTGGTCTATGTTTTTTTTTTTTGGTTTTGCAGGTTGAAGCTGCCAAGAAGAGGAAGAAGCTGCGAATTAGATGACCAAATTGGTGCTTTATATATATATATTTTTAATAATTACAGCCTTATAGTATATATATATATTAGTTTACACTATTGGTGCTCTATTATTTATTAGTTTACAAATTGGTGCTCTATTATTTATTTGTTTTCGCAGTATGCATTTTTATTTTTATGTAATGTTTTTTTTAATTGCAAGTTAAAAAAAACATGGCTATGGCTTGAGCCAACGAGGGAGGCACCTGAATGTGGTGTCATAGCAATTCTGGTGCCATAACATTTTTGCTGACGTGACAACACTTTTTGATGCTATGACTTGAGCCATGGCACCACTGCTCTTAATGTCATAAACTCATTCTAAAAAGAGTAAACTGCAAAAATCATCCATGTGGTTTGTAGTTTGTGACACTAATCATCCCTAGCCAATACTATTGGCACTAATCATCCCCGAGTAGTGAAATGTTCAGCTTTGCAAAACTTTTTGTTAAACTTTTTGCAAAAATCATCCCAATAAGGATGATTTTTGCCGAACATTTGTCACTCAGGGATGATTAGTGCCAATAGTATCGGCTAGGGATGATTAGTGCCACAAACTACAAACCACAGGGATGATTTTTGCAGTTTACTCTTCTAAAAATAATGTGATCTCTTCTCCGATGTCAAACCATTCAAAATCAATACAATTGGGATTGTAAGTATTCGTTTTCAAAATCAAAACTTATTTGGTACTCTTCTAATTCAAAAACATATTAACTGTATCCGTTTTCAAAATCAAAACTTCTTTGCTACTCTTCCAATTCAAAAACATATTAACTGTATCCGTTTTCAAAATCAAAACTTCTTTAGTACTCTTCTAATTAAAAAACATATTAATTGTATCCGTTTTCAAAATCAAAACTTCTTTGGTACTCTTCAAATTCAAAAACATATTAACAGTATCCGTTTTCAAAATCAAAACTTCTTTAATACTCTTCTAATTAAAAAACATATTAATTGTATCCGTTTTCAAAATCAAAACTTCTTTGGTACTCTTCCAATTCAAAAACATATTAACAGTATCCGTTTTCAAAATCAAAACTTCTTTAGTACTCTTACAATTCAAAAACATATTAACTGTATCCGTTTTCAAAATTAAAACTTCTTTGGTACTCTTCTAATGCAAAAACATATTAACTGTATCCGTTTTCAAAATCAAAACTTCTTTGGTACTCTTCCGATTCAAAAACATATTAACTGCACATACAATTGACTATTCAAAATCACATATACAAAATTACAAATCCTCCTCCACAATCATGGCCATTGAATCCAATTTTTTTCTTCGTAAAAGCTAAAGCTTTGGAACTTTTAAAGGTATCACCATCGGGTAAAAAAGATTTATATTACTGATTAGTTAATGATTGTTGATTGATTTGGTTTTGGAACAATGTTTTTATTAGTTTTCTAATTGATTCTTAGGTACTAGACTTTCTGTTCATTGACTTTTTTTTTGGTGCAAGGTGAACATTTCATTAATAAACAATGATTACAAATGATAAACAACATACCAGACATACCTGGCTTATACAAACTATAACCAGTACTATCCAAGAACCTATATATTGAACAACAAAGAAAGAAATCTGTCAAAACAACCAAAACTTTCCCTCTATTTCTACCCATACAGAGAAATAGAGATGGATTAGCCATGGAAACGCTTAACCCCACATGTTTCACCATAAGCACAAAATAACATAGACTCACAAATACATTTCCACAAACTTTTTTCAGGGCATTCTTTATACATTTCAACTGGCACCACAATGCATAACCTGACAATTTTGAAATTAGAGAGGGCATCATTGTGCAGACTATAGCCCCATTCACAATCACATGAAGGGCTCTTCCATTATAGCTACATTTCCTGCAAGCAGGCATCACTATAACAGAAACACCCACCTTCATGGATAACCCTCCTATCCTCCTTTGATTAGAGGTGCATTAGTACTCCAGAATGCTGTCTGAACTAATCAGACCCCCAATCCACCCAGACCATTCATCACCACAATGGAGACAACAATACCTTATGGCATATCACACATAGTGCAGGGAGTTCCTAGTGACTACATTTTCTTAGAAAACCACCCTAAAGGACCATCTCTTAAAACACACATAGCCAAGGACCCTACCGAGGTCAACTCCAAGATACTAGGATTCATCCATTGTAATGGTCTGTAGAAAATCAGTTATATGATAGGATTGTTGAAATCATCCTTCATATTAATGGAGATATATCATCCTGACACTGAACTTTAAGATCCAAACACTCCTTCAGTTTAGTTGGAGAATTTGAGACAAATATTCCATTCACTTGCCCACACCTTTAAACACCTGCCACAAATCTTTTAACCTTCAAGTTGAGAAGCTGCAGTTTGATAATTTCCTCAATAGCATTGAAAAGACATTGAGTATCTTTTTGTTCTTGAGTAAATATCCTATTGTTCCTTTCATTCCATATGTAATATATTGCAGAAGCTAAAGAAATCCTCTGTAACACACTTTTGATAGAATTCCTACACCCCTCATTCACAATTGAGTCAATTACTTCATCCAGGTTATCACTCCAATTGACTTCCCTTAATTTTCCTTTAATCTTTTTCCAAACCTCCTTTGAGTAATCACAACTAAAGAACAGATGGTCATGTGAGTCTTTCCCTTTATTACAGAGGGGGCATATAAGCTGCAAATTCTTGTTCCAAGCCATAAGTCTGTCCTGAGTAGGAAGTCTTCTATGCATAACCAACCATAGGATAAAAGCATGTCTAGGATTACCTTGAGAAAACCAAACTGCTTTGTGCCACTTTACATCTTCTTTCTCTTCTTTGAAATTTTCCCATATTATTCTGATGGATGCCTGAACTTCATTTCCTTTAGTATCCTTCCAAAAGGCATAATCTTTAGACCCTTCTACCAAAGTGGGAACCTTAATTCTGGTCGAATTGTATGAATGTAGTGAACGTTATATATTTTTTTTTTTTTTTTTTTTTTTTTTTGCCCCCTAATTTTTAAAAAAGTGCCCAAAAGAGCCCATGAATTACCATATGGGCAAGATTTGCCACCTCTACTGGTATGTCATTATTAGTACATCTGCTATCGGGTGTGTCTTCAACAACATGAGCAACATAAACTGGTATGTCATTATAAGTACTAATGTATTTGGAGTATTGTCATTTTTATACTTTATTTTGTACTACATATACATACAAAAACCACTTTCAGAATAGGCCAATTTCTCCTCTGTTAGTATTAGAGCAATTTTGACCAGTTTAGGTAAAAGTGGGTTGATTGTGTAACGGGTCGAAAGAGGTCCAAAGCACTCTTATTATTATTTTTTTAATAAAAACACGTTTTTTAGTTTCTAAATTTTAGGAATTTTTTTAAAAGTATTTTTTTCATGTTTAGTTTTAAAAAAGGTGATGTGCATATATGTTTTTTTCCAGATAATATAATATCATATAATGTAAATTAACATATATTTTTAGTGTTTAATTGCTTAAACCTGTAATGTGTTTTGGTCACAAATATTTATACAAGTGCATGGAATGGCAAACAAAAATATTTTACATGTACCGTATACAATTTAAAATTAAGACATTATATATAAAATCTAAAATCATGTGTTATACAATTCAAATGAAAAATTCTAAAAGTAAAGAATAAATGAAAGTTTCATTGGTGCATAGACACGTGTCTAGTAATCTTTAACACAACCGGATTTGGTGTTGCCGTATATGCACATGTATTTCCCCTCATTAGTCACTCTCGATTTCTTTGTATGTATATGTGCATTTGAGTTCATCCATATGCCTTTATATATCCGTACTCAAGTTAGTTCTTGTGCACTTATATCTACTATATGCACTTGTGTCTTTATTTTTTTACATCATTATCATAACTATCTTCTCGCTAGACAGTATGTTCAAAACATATGTGCACTATTCGTATTGCTCACATCATACTCGTATTTGTAACCACAAACAATAATAAATGAACTATTTAATCATAACAACTAACAAAACATATATGCACAATCATTTCCTATATCAAATGATGCAAACGAATTTAGTCATAACAAGTAGTCTTACATATATATACATAATCTAGCAGAATACATATGCACAATTACGCATAAGCTATTCTTGATAAATAAACTAAAATATGCACACTTAATCTATCAAAACACGTATGCACACTTACTCATAAGGTATGAGTTTGGATTCTATACATAAGTTATTTTTTTTGAACGGCGGATTTTATTGAAACAAAAAGACTAGCAAGAAGCTAGAAATTACAAAGTAACAAGATGCGGGTTTTTAAGCCAATCTACCCAACTAAAAGACTTTTTACATCTATGTTTACACCAAATGAAGGATCGGGTGACTACCTCCTCAAATATAAGCGCCTTCGAAGGACAAGCCGAACCAAAAATGCTTTTGTTACGGAAATTCCAAATGTACCACCACAAGACATAACAAACGCATTCGAACAACTCTTTATGTTTAGAATGAAGACGGATACTCAACAACCATTCTAACCATTCATCATAAGAGGAAACCATCACGACATCAATCTCCCACCAAAGCAAAACCTTGCGAAATATCTCTCTAGATATAGGGCAAGTAAAGAAAATATGGCTAGATGATTCCACATTCTTTTCGCATAAAGGACATAGAATCGACTCAATATCCATGCCTCTTTTAGAGATGTTCAACCGAGTAGGTAAGATGTCCAACTTAACTTTCCAAGCGTGAATATTGACTTTAATAGGCACGGCTTTTATCCAACGGGTTTTGGAAGAGACCACTGGTAACGAGTTTGCGTCAAGGAGATTCCTAACCGAAGCGACTGTAAACTCGCCACAACCTTCTAAAGACCATCTCCATCTATCCTTCGAATCGAAAAGAGTAATTCCCTCCATAATCTTCACGAGCTGAATATATTGAAGCTCTTCAGCTCCAGCTCTTGGAGCTCTACGAAACGAACACAGAAGATCATCATGAGATAACTTCAACGCCACTGAAATATTTTTTTGAGTCTCCAATGCATACATTCTGGGAAAGTCAGATTGGAAAGTGTTGTCGCCCCTCCATTTGTCCTCCCAGAACCGAATGTCTACCCCGTTGCCCATCTTTCTGTGAATGAATCCCATCAAATCAGTCCCCTGCCTCTGAATATGTTGAACCTCCTTGACGATATCCAACCATAAGGACGGATGGTGGCTTCGAACATGTTTACCAATCTTTCCGTCTTCTCCATGTATCCCTTTAATAATTTTGGTCCATAAAGCTGATTGTTGTGTGCAGAAACGCCAAACCCATTTGAATAAAAGAGCTCTATTAAGAGCGTAGAAACTCGAAACTCCAAGACCTCCCTTTTCTTTAGAAGCCAAAACTTTATTCCATTTAACCCATATTGGCTTCTTTCCGTTATGCTCGATACCATTAAAGAAATGACATCTAATGGATTCCATATTGAGAAGAACCTTCGCTGGAACTTTGAATAAGGACATATGGTATATTGGCAACGAACCTAGGACAGATTTCAGAAGAGTTAGCCTTCCCCCGATAGATAAGGTCTTCAACTTCCATTTAGATAAACGAGTTAAAATATTATTGACAATCTCGCTCCACGATTGAATCCGAGACATAAGGCAGCCAACTTTGGAACCTAAATACGAGAAAGGCACTTGAAGAATTGCACATCCAATTTTCTTTGCTGCCTGATCCACCTTGTCGCTAGAAACCGAAATCCCCATGAGTTTACTTTTGAGCATGTTTATCCGTAAACCCGAAGCGTGATAAAAACAGTCCAACACACGAAGAATAGTATCAATATTAGCTTCGCTCCAATGACCCATGAAAACCGCGTCATCCGCATAGAAAAGATGAGAAACTTGAAGAGAAGAACCAACCTGAATACCTCTAAATAAGCCTGCGTCCACCACTCTTTGCATCGAGATATGTAGACTCTCCATGATCAAAAGAAACAAGAACGGCGAGAGAGGATCACCTTGCTTTAGGCCTCTATGGAACTGAAATTCCTTAGTAGGACTACCATTCACAATAACCGAACCTTTGGAAGAGAGTAAGCAATTTTGGATCCAACCACACCACTTCTCACCAAATCCGAACCTTTTTAAAACGTCATCCAAGTAATCCCAACGGACCGAATCATATGCCTTTTCGAAGTCTACCTTAAATATCATCGTATGCTTCTTTTTCATCTTACACCATTGAAATAACTCATTTAAAATGAATGGACCATCTAGAATCTGCCGTTTCGCCACAAAAGCTGATTGAACATCGGATACTAAGTCTTCCAAAACAACCACCAAACGGTTTGCCAAAATCTTGGCAATAATCTTGTATAAACTTCCAATTAAAGTGATAGGTCTGAAATCTTTCATCATTTTAGCCTCTTGAGTCTTTGGGATTAGAGTGATAAACGATGAGTTGCTACCTTTAGGAAATTGCCCATGATTGAAGAAGTATAACACCGCCTCTACCACGTCATTTTCCAGAAAAGTCCAATATCGACGATAGAAGCCAAATGTAAAACCATCAGGTCCAGGCGATTTATCAACCCCACAATCCCAAACCGCTTTCTTGATCTCCTCTCGAGTAACCTCAATTTCCAAAACCATTTGTTGTTCGAGGCTCAATTTATTCGGGAAGTCCAAATCGATATGAAGACGATAATCAGGAGGCTTATTAAAACGACTAGCAAAATAAGAGAGAAACTCATCTTTTACTAGAATAGGAGATTCGATCCATCTACCTTCCACCAAGATACCACGAATTGCAAGTTGGTTTCGTTTTTTATTTAAAACCCCGTGATAATACTTCGAATTTTCGTCTCCTTCTATCGCCCATTTGATCTTCGCTTTTTGAGCCAACTCCATCGTGTCTAATTTGACAAAGTCCTGAATTGATTTAAGGATCTCCATGCGTTTAGAAATAAGAGTCGAGCTGCCCTCCCCCTTGTCCAGTAGCAAATCAATTTTGGACAGCTCTTCTTGTAAGCATTGCTTATGACTTTTTGAGTTTTCTTTGTTGGCTTTAACCCACATACGAATCTTCTCTTTGAGATACTTCATTTTTTTCATAAACATTGATATGGCATTCGAATCGGTCACCTGAGCATCATTCCATGTTTGTTTCACAAAAGTATCGAACCCTTCCAATTCAAACCAATAATGGAAAAAACGAAACGGAGAAGGTCCATAATCATGATGGGACTCACGCATTAAAATAGGCCTATGATCGGATAAGTAACGGTCCAAAGTAATAGATGAAATGTTAGGACATGAATTTAGTAAACCTTCAGAAATAAGGAAGCGGTCGAGTTTGCTCATCTTCGATCCTGATTTATGACACCATGTGAATTTGCAACCGTCTAGAGGGACCTCCTCCAATCCAGCGGATGAAATAAACAAGTTGAAAGCATCAGCACCATGAGCATTAAAAATAGACCCGTGTCTTTCATCTTGTGTACGCACTTCATTAAAATCACCCATTATGATTACATCGCCATTCCAGCTTTTGAGAACCAGAATCAAGTAGTCCCATAGCATCTTCACTTTTTGAGCCAACTCAAATCAAGTAGTCCCAATCTTTTTTAGCCTTTTGGGCAAGGCCTTAAATGTTCAAAGACAAAAAATTCATCGATTACCATCATTCACTCCTTGAGAATTAATGATGTCGCCAATGTTGGTTATGCATCCCTCCATATTGTAACCCATTGTTTGTCCCACTTTTATTAATTCCTCCATGAGTTGAAGGATTGATCCTCCAGAACGTGGAATGTCACATTTTTTAAAGTGACCTGAGCATGTAGATCTTTCCGTATCATTCTTATAGCTGTTAAGAGGTGAGTTATTCTTCGTTACTGATTCCTGCTCCACGTCTTGAACCTTATGACCAGAGTTATCGCCTTCCATATCCAACACTTTTGAAGCATTTTTTGAGCATCCACATCAGTTTCTGGAGTAAAGCCCAGGGGGTATTTCAAGGTATCATCAGAATTAGGAATGTCACAGTAAGCACTCTTTTTCTTATCAAGTAAATCATAGATATTGAAAGGGTCTTCTGATCGAGTTTCCTTCTTTCACCTCAACAGAAGCATGCTCTTTCTCAAAGATTATTTCGGCCACCTCTTCAAGATCACTCTCTCCTTCCACATTTGGAGTAATACGCAATCTCCATTTTCATCAAATGAACCATCGTTACACAGCTCGTCATCTTGACCTTACTATCTTAATTCAATTGTCTCTTCAAAATCAGGCATCCAACCAGAAACTTCTTTACCCGTATCCCAAAATGTTTTACCTTGGATAATGACTTTAAACGATTCATAAATGTTCTCAACTAAAGTCGTTTTGATACAAACTCTTTTACTATGAAGGTAACCATCTTCCTGTTCATCAAAATCTAGCAATTCCCCCCACTTAGAAGTAATACGAGAGAAGGTGTTTTTGGACCATACTTTAAGTGTAAACCATCGAGATCAATCCACGATCTCTTCCCATCAACTAAGAAAGAATTGATGCTTGAAGTAACTGAGCAAACCATGAACCAATACCCACCTTTGACCTAAACGTCTCTTTTGCACCTTCTGAAGTGAATACAATCATCACCCAAAAACCTCCCATATATTTTAGTTTGACATTAACAAAACCTTCATTAGCTAACATCACGTTCAAATTTGTTAAAGAAGTGAAGTCCTTGACTTTACCCAACAAAGCTAAAGAATAATCCGTCTTATTAGCATACGTTTCTTCAAGCACAATCGCCGGTGAATCCTCCTTCTTATGAAACTGATGAGGTCCAGCATTAACGACATGTACATAAGATTTAGAGTTCACATTCTCCCCATTCTCCTTATAAAAATTCTTAAGAGCACTTTGATCACCCTTAAAATAATTAATTAAATACCCATGCACACAAACATTCTTTCCCAACTCGATCGCATATGCGACCAATTCAACAAATTTGTCCCACACAGACGTGTCCCTGAGCTTTGTAATGGGGTGCGATGCTTCGGTAAAGAGGACGACCGACCATTACTATTAGACTGAGTTATACACATGAACTTACCAAGCAATTACTTGCATCTTAACAAGTACGGTAAGAAAGTAGTTTTACATGATGAAAGGTACAAAGTTATACCAAATCCTTTAGATATCGCAGTTAAGAGATTGCCTTTGTACAACTATAGACACTCAGATATTTGAGCCATAATAACAAATAACAATGATTAATATAACATTTGTTAATAAACAAGTCACGAGTCTAACCTATTTAAATGTTTGACATATTATTTTGTGTGCTACTTTCGCTCTTCATATAAACTTTGATTTGTTTCGTGTCTTATTTATTTTATTAAACCTACAATTAAATTTATAGAATAACATACCACCAATCATTTATTGATAACAAAAATAAAGTATAAACGAAGTAAAATAGAAATGAAGCTGAAACAAATACAACAAATTTCTAAAAATAACATACAACAACAACAACAACAACCATATCCAATCTTGCCAGACAGGGTATGGGAGAGGTGAAATGTAGACATGTCATACCCCTACCTTTAACGGGTAAGGAGACTGCTTTCGGAAAGACCCCGAGCTATAAAAAAAAAACATAAACAAACATAAAAATAACATAAACAAACATAATTATTTACCATTTCACAAAAGTTATTTTGAAACTTCAAACCAAATTCATACGGAGTATCAAATAAAGTTCCAATTTCTTTTCTTTCTTTTCATCACATAACATCAACTCAGCAGTACTAAAAAATACGAGTAATTTCCAAACATAACACAAACATATTCTATTCTATCAAAAATCCAAACTCACCAACCACACCTTAAATCAAATCACTCCTTTCC